>BEXV01003513.1:25039-36669 GCA_003118195.1 Hemicentrotus pulcherrimus | reverse complement strand
ATTATCTGCATGATCATAGCTTAGCTTACTTCTTTGTTACAGTTCTCCGAGTTTGAGTATTTCTCAGTCACCATGCAGAGCACCATCTTGGATGACCTCATACCCTGGCTGATCTTTGCAAATAACTGATCTCCGCCACCCATCTGCCCAATGTCCATCCAGCAAGGGAACCCTGCCATCTCGAGTTGCTTCTTGATGGCCTTCACTTCGGGCTGGTGGTCCCATTGGTAGCTTATGAAGACGGTCGGGGGCTTTCCAGATTCTTCCGTGGGTGCTTTTGGCACGAGCAGATCTGTTAAAGACACATATGCATGGATGCCTATAGCGTATTTGACACTAATTGTGTATGAACCAAATAAACAGTATTTATCAATCACCATTAGTGACCTTTGCGTCCAACAGGAATAATTTCATGCACTACTCACTCAATCGCCCTATTAGGAAAGGCCCATTATCTTTCATTTCCATCACCCTAAGACTCTTAGAGATTTTTTTTTTTTGGGTTTTTTTTTTTTTTTTTTTTTTTTTTTTTTTTATTATTATTATTATTATTATCATTGTTTTTAACATTATTGTTGTTGTTTATCAGTATATCATTGAGAACAATAACGTATTTGCAAACCTGCTTCTTCTAAAGCCTGCGTGATGATTTCTGCTGCATCGGTTCTTCCCATTTCTTCTAAAGCTCTTAGTATGGCGTATGTGGCGTCGCTGCTCTTGTGAGTTGTGTACCATTCAGCCAGGATTGCCATGGTTGGGTCAGGTGACATGGCCCAGTTGCGGATGTCTTCACCCGATTAGCCGAGCCGTACGGCCAGTAATCGCCAGTCATGTTCATGTTCGGGTTTTATCAGCTTTGAGACGTCACGTGACCATTTTGGTGCGTTGGTGATAGTCTAAGGGGGACAATAATTGTTAGACTATGACGCAAATACATTCCAAACTGTAATAAAAATCCAGTTTAGTTGACCTTCGCGAATCGTACGAAGTAGAAGTAGTAGTAATAATAGCAGCAGCTGCATCATAAGTAGAAGACTTTAAAGGATAACTTCTTTAGCACATGGCTATAAATGTGCCACAATGTCTAAGTCGCAAACAATCGTAAACCTACATATTTGCATTCCTAAACGGAGTCAGAAATTTTGAACTGGTATACCCAAGAGTTGATACTATTACAGACTCAAAGGGATAGTTGAGTTCTGTTTTCAGACCGCAAATGCCTCAAAACTGCATGATTATTGCTCTTATTCTTATCTATGACATTTCTAGTGCCCTTTTAGGACCTAAAATTGCTATGAAGGTAATTTTAGACCCCAAAATGTGTGAAATTTAGCAAATACGATCAAACCATTCCAGCACCACTTTCCAAAAATACGTTGACCGTTAATTAATTATTTAATTACTAATAACAATACATGGGCCGGCCGGTTGTGCGTAATATAACCAAAATGAAAAAGCCAACATCGGTTTTCTTTTTTTTTTTTTGAACGGCTGGCTCAAATTTTTCATAATATGCGACTTTAAAAATCGTTTGATCCATGACAAAAATTAAAAGTTACCCAATTATTGTCATTCTATAGATTACTGAAAAGTATTTCTGATTAGATTGTTCCTAAGTAATACTAATATTTTAATACGAAAATGTATTTATTTGTGGGCGTATCATTCATGTCAATAATTTCAGATTGTTAGCCTTGGGGTTTCTGTCAAATAAGTGGAGGTTTCGTAGTGTAATAGTTCATTTACTTGACAGTCAATAACAATAATGATAATGATAATATGCATTTCTATAGCGCCGTCTATTTAGAAATTGTATTCCAAGGAACACTAATTATTACCCTGGCTTTAGCCTAGCTGCCATTAAAGCGCTCCAGCATTTTAAGGAATTAATTCCTGCCAGGTCTCCATTTACCTTACCTGGGTCGAGTGTGGAAAATGAAGATTATGGCTTGCCTAAGGACATTAGTGTCGTGTCGGAAATTGAACAATGACCTTTGAATTCCAAGTCAAGTGCTCAAACCACTCGACTATCGCATTTCTACTCCCGAGATAAGGATTCAAACGTCCTTTGGCAAGACATTAATCCACATGTGCCACTTTCGACCCGGGTAAGATAAATGGAGACCTGGCAGGAATTAATTCCTTGAAATGCTGAAGCGGTGTAAATGCGTCACTAGCAATTGAGCACGTAATAATAAATGCAAAACCCTCCAAACAAAAATCGTTGATACTGATGAGGGTACCCTAAATAAACGAAAATTCATTTCATTGTTATATTACTATATCAAACGTGTATTACCTTGTGGTCGATCTCCTCGACTTTCTCCACTGTCTCGTCCACGACTTCTTTCAGCTCATCCAGTCTTTCGCCCTGGTCGTTGACTTCGCTCTTCACATTCTGGATATCCTCGCTCTGCTGTGCCACCGTCTCGTCAATCCTCGAAACGTCATTTTCTGTCGTCGTCACCCGATTGTCCAAGTCGTCAATGTCTTCTCTCTGCTCGGCCACATCTTCACTTAGCCCCAGAAGGCTATGAATACCATAAAATATATATGTATATATTTCCCTATCGCTTTGAAACATATTTAAGTTATCATTTATTGTTTATGGCGCTACAAAACGGAGGGCGGGCAAATTAAACCTTAATCTGTCAATAAGTCAATATACTGGAAATATACTGAATATTTCAAGACAGAGTTGATTCTTATTTCTGAAAGGTTTTTTTTTAAAGAAAAGTTTGTTTCTGTCTTGTTCACTGGTTCATATATGCATGGCAGTAATACAGTCAAGAATACAATATTACTTGTCAAGCGTGGGCGCGATTTTTTTTTTCTCTCTCGAATCTACAATACAGAACCGTGTGTGATGACGTCGTCTTTCGACATGATTAGCGTGACTAACCTTCTTCCTTCCAGGAAATCAATAAGGGCCAGGACTAGATCTGGCACCCCCATCTGCTGGCACTTCTTAAGCTTCTCAATGTCGGGCTTGTAGACGGCCAGGCATTCCTTGTGGACCCGGCCTATCCGTTTGACCTCCATGAGGACGACACCGGTCCACATGGGATCGATGCTTTTCAGCTTGGTGAACAAGATCTTCAAACATCTGGCCGCCTCTTTCTGGAGAAATGAAAACGATGTCAGTTAATTTACTTATTGGTGTATTCGGCTTTGTGTTGTGCGATTAACACTGTCTTATTTTTCCACGGATTCGGGACTATCCAGCCTTTCTCACTCTCTCTCTCTCTCTCTCTCTCTTTCTATCCCTCTCTCTCTCACACTCACTTCTTTTCTCATCACTGTATCTCTCTCATTATTTCACCATTTCCCTCCCATCCCCTTTTCTCTTTCATGCTCTCGTAATTTCCCCTAAGGTTTTATGAAATACCTCTATATTTTAAACACGCATAATAGTGGGCTCTCATGAGGAATTCGTCACCATTCGGGTGTTGTAGATCACCAGGATTAACCTTTAGTTTTATGACTAACGTCATCCTTATGTAATGCTCTGCTTTCCCACCGATTGCCCCATATTGAAAAGTCATTATCTTAAATTTCCCTCTCCCGAAGATTCTCCGAGAGACTATAGGGGTCTTTCTTGATGGGGCCAGGGGTTTGACGTGTGCGAGCCTTGTACACCCATTAATAATGTCCACTATGTCTGGTGTCAGCGAACTGTGAACTACGGCACATAGAAACTGACTACCATCTCCCTCTAAAGCCCGTCTGCACCAGTTTGGCCAGAGGGACTAGACCTCCCTGCAAGGTCACTGATAATTGGTTATCTCATCAAATCAGCTCTCAATTAACATAAGAAGAAGAGGAGCATGTGGGACCAACAGGCACCGATTAGGCATTGTTTGGTATATAGAGGGCGCAAGTAGCTATACGTAGTGCAGTGGGGCTTTACAGATGTTATCATGTAGGTGAGGTGGGTTGTTGTGCCTGAGATTGATATGATGGTGGCCTACCTCGTTGAGGCACCCGACGCTGGAGATGGCCTTGCAAGCCGATGCAGCTCCGTTCGGGTTCAGTTTCCATGCTTGAACACACCTGTCTACGTGCTTGACGAACCTCTCGGCATGTTTGAGGGAGATGTTAGCCAGGGTCATGAAACAGAAATGCATCAGGGATGGGTTGCAGACGTCCTCAAACATTAGATCGATATGAGGTACCAACACCTATTATAAGCGACAAAATTCAAGACTTGAAAACGTTTCCTTTTATTGTTTTTCGAATCTTTCATGTTCCCCTTCCTATCCAGCGGTTGTAAAATTGTAATGCATTTTGTTCAGAATATTTTATGTCATTTATTTGTACTTTGCTTTCTTAAATCTTTTAAATACAACTCTGAACGTTGAACCTCGAACTCAGATTAATTAAGTTTGGTTGAGCTTAATACACATTGTCATTCCACAGTCAAAGCATAGGCCGGGATTTTCCCGCGTGTATAAGGTATTCTGGAATGTCACGTTTTAATGCTCTAAAAGTTGTTTATTATTGCTAGGGTATCAGTCATCCCCTCCCTCTGTACCCTAACGATCATGCTTTCTCTTGAAGAGTGTTTCAATTAGAAATGCAGGTTCCTAAAGTTCGACCGAAGAGAATTTGGTAGATATTTCAAATGCTGATTCGAACGCCAATCTGAATCTTTTTACGGCTGATCAAGATCATAACTTCATATTAAGTTTGGGTTTTCCCTGGAAAAGATTTAAGATATCATCTGGACACATACCTTTGAATTCTGTTGGCTGACGTCATAGAGAAGCATATACAGGTACAGTTTGTCATCTGTGCCCATATCTTCCAGCAGTACAACGATACGGTCTATTCGTGAGAGAACAACTTCCGGGTTAAACCGGAATAGGCTGTTCAGAGCCACTGCAACGAAAAGTTAAATGTCATGGTATCATTGAAACCCGTTAACTATAAAATTCATCCATTGCCATAGGGTCAATACCGGAGATATTCGTCTAAAATAAATCAAATAGATCCAAAAAGTAAACTGGCAAAAATTTCAATGAAATTGGACAAAAAATTAGAAAGTTAAAATTTATAAAAATTTATAATCACTAAACGTATGGGCACTTCACATTTGCTGAATCGGTAATGTCCCTTTGACGTGATGTCGAACTAGATTCGGATTTATTTCAAATGACAAAAATGACTAAAACGTCAAATTTTTCTAAATGACACAGGAGGGTCTTTTCTTAATAATGTGTTATCCATAATATGTTCTCTATAGTACCTCAAGAGGAAGCCACTTGGAAGAAAAACAGAAATTTAATATATTTGAGTGCACGATAAGCGGGAGAATAATACGTGACTTTATCGCAATCCATTGAACAAATTGCCAATTTGAGATCCACATAAATTTTATAGTTATTTCATATTCCGAAACATTTATAACTGTAGCCATACGATTTAGTTAATGCCTCAGCCACACCTTTGTGTTTTTTGGCTTGCATTTTGCTGCGTATTTATGGCAAGCCGTTTCAACATTTATTCCTATTTCTGAAATGAATTATCGATATATTGAATAACCATCGCTTTACGACGGAACATCATTTCTTGATATCAAGCATTCATTTCTTGAGATCAAGACATAGTAATAAATGTTAAAACGGCTTGCCATAAATACGCAGCAAAACGCAAGTCAAAAACACAAAGGTGTGACTGAGGCATTATCTAAATCGTATGGCTATAGTTATACATGTTTCGGAATATGAAAATACGCAGAGGCGTGACTGAGACCTTAGGCAACACGTTACGACCAAACGGGTGTTACTCACGACCAGCCGATGTGCCTTTTCACTTGTCGTCAAGGTAGGCATCGGCTATGGCGTCTCCGTAGGGAGCCAGGAGCTCTCCGTTCTCATAGATTTCTGGTAACCCTATGGCTTTTGCGGCCACTTCCTCCAATTCCTTGACGTCACAACTGAGAAGCTTCACAACGTACGGGAAGAGATCCCGGTACAGCTTGACATTGTCCTTTTTCTACAGACATATGGAATGTATAATACATATAATAATGATAATAATAATAATGATAAGATTATTTTAAATAGCGCAGCTACTGTTGAAATATATTCTACTACGCTTCCTATGAGTGCTACTTTACAGGTACACAATAACACAAATCTATAAAATAAGAAAAAATATTCAAAAGCTCCTAAAAAAGTGCGTCTTCAACAAAACTCTGAGAACATAAAGAAAAGATGAGGCTTTCCTTATGTCCAGTGGTAGGTTATTCGGAAACTACCGGTCGGCTCAACTGAAAGTACAAAATAGGGATCTTTAAAACTATTTTTATTTTCAGAACTTAGTTTTACGGATGTAGCATATCTTGGTACCGAACTCGTCAAAAATACAAATAATCGTATAAGAACGAGATGAACTAGTCTCCTATGAATTTAAGAATATGGGTATTATGTAAAAATAGTAATGGACGGATCTTCCAAGTCATAGAAATGACGTCTTTAGCCACTGAAATTCATTGCATTTATACATAATTTGGATAATTATTACTCATATTGTTGTTTTTTTCTTCTCAAGAAGTCAAGATTAGCTTCAAAGAACTTACCTTCTTGATGTATCCTGCAATGATTTTACGAAGAATATTCCCATGGACAGAGAGATCATTTTGCGGCCCGTCTCCCTCCAGTTCTTGTTCTATACAATATTCCATGAGATTCTTCAAGGGAGCCATGCTTGATTTTCTGAGATGAAAGATAATTACAAGTTTACTGAGAAGTATTATAAAAAGTGAACTGTTGTCCCTAAATTTGGAATCAATTACCACCTTTTTATGAAATGAATTTGACAATTACATTTTTTCTTGATGAATGTTATCTTCTCATAACTGTATTGATCCATATCTTTCTTTGCCCCTTCAGATTGATCAATTAAGTTATTAGAAGATAAGAACGTTATCTATCAGCAATATACTGCATTGTCACAATCATTTCGAGCAGAGAGGTAAAATCAATTTATTCCAGTGTAATTTTCAGAACAAAAATTGGAAAGGTATGTAATAAGAAATTGTAATATATGGACGCCACTTGAATGGTAATTCTCCACTACATTCTCCTCTCTTCAGATTTTCTCTCTATCTCTCTTTCTACCTCTCTGTACCTCTGTCAGTGATGGTTAAAGCCGTTTTAGGAGGACACTGGATATCCTTCGTTAACGAGACATGTTCCAAACAGTGAATACACGTGACGATTGACCCACTACGCCTGTATAACCTCTGACTTGTCCGATGTGACTTAAAATGGGAGTGTTAGAGATTTAAATGATCACACTTGAAAAATATCCAAAATGTTGAAACTTTAATTTGCTTTCAAAGAAATTATATATGTATATTTATATATAGACTGAAGATATAAGCTCTTCAGAAATTTTATTTCAATTATTTAAATCATTACATATATATATATGTTCGTTTCGAGCACCTGTTGTTATCGACATTTTTTGAAGGATTTAGAAAAATTAAAAGAGAGGCATTTATGTTTTGTTTTAGTTACTAAAAAATCCATTTGTTTTTTACAGCGGCGTGGGCTGGTTGTTCCCAGTTCCCGAAATCATCCACTGCAATTACCGTCCACCTACAAGTCCCCTGAAAGCAGAACTTACCCAGCATTTTCTAGCATGTCCCAGTCTGGAATCCCTTGTGCTAAGTACTTGTGATCGAGGTTTCCCTCTATATCCGTGTCGTCTCGACGAAGCCATTTAAGAAAGGCTTCGAGTACGCCAGGGATTAACTTTTCAGTACCCTGATGATTAAAGATACATTCATGAGCCTGCATGGCATGTGAAACATTTGTCTTGAAGCTATTGGTAAATGTTATTAGTGCCAACCAAAAAATAACTGTCCATTGTGAGGTTTCATAAACATTAAAATAATGGCAAATGCACCCAATAGTTTGTTACAACATTTTGTGTACATTTTGTGACATAAGGTATTAGAAAAGTAAGCAATGCTCATAAAATCTGGAAGGTAAGAGTATCAACAAAGAGGACAGGTTGCTTAAGTACATACAATTACGGTCACTTTGCCAAAAGTTTGTTATTCTAAGGCTTTCCAGAGTTTTTGTTTATTAAGGAGACATCTAATATGCTTAAGACGACCCCTGATCTGTTTATACCATGCCATTATCATACATCTAAAGCTTTACGATTGTAAATGTTAATATGTTGATGTATATATATATAATAAATAAACATCAAATTGAATCAAATCAAATCAAACGGCATAACAAGCTGCAGACGTCATATTGTTTTACCTCCCAAGTCATTTCAGTGGTTTCGACTATACCAAGCGCCACAACGATGTGCATGTCAGAAGCACTCTCCATGCACGCTGTCAGAAGGTGCAGAAAAGATCCCGCAACTTTCTTCAGAATCTTGTCCCGACTAGAAAGGGAAGACAAATAATTTACATAGAAAAGAATTGGTATCGTCAACATTTTTGGACTATAATCTCACTGTAGATATTTATAAGATATTTGGCTTATTTTTTTCTTTTCTTTTTTATCGTTCGTTTTATTTTGTTTCGATTTTATTGTTGCTCAAAGCTTGTTAGACTTGTAATACCTTGAAATAGCAGGATTGGTTAGACAACCCTATTTAATTCAAAGGCATCTATATCGAGAGTATGGCCGACGTGGTTCCAGTAGGTCATAACATAAAATATATTCTTTCGTTTCGGGCTTTCCCAACAGTTAAATCAGTAGTTTACTGACGTTCTCTGAACAGAAACTTTACTGGCCGTTAATGTGTTCAAGTCATTCTGGGACAACAAAACTCACCTGAATGCTTCGATCATCCCCTCGATGGTTCGCTTGAGATGTTTTCCCGACTCCCACCAGGACAGGTTCTTCTCTTCACCCTGCTCCATTTCTCTCTTCTCGCGATCCGTGGGCACCCATTCGATTGGTTCCGCAAGATCTTGAAGGATCCTTTCTATGGCGCCCACGTGGCCCTAAGAGAAGAAGGAAAACGTGTAGCACACCGAGGCCCGAATTGGGTTAACATGAGAATAACCTGTTCACAAATATTATGACTAACTTTTGAACGGAATGTTTTCATGATAACTAACAAAAAGCTTGTCAGAGGTCTGGCCGACATACGGCAAACAATGTGTGCATAGTGGATGCCATCTATAAAGATGACATTATACATAGCAGTTAAATGAAATGGTTTAGGGGCTCTGAAGAATAGCATGCATGAATTCGAGCACAATCGTGAACAGTTTTATCGGCTGAAATCTGCCACTTCGAATGTGTTTTATATAAATAATCATTATTTAGGGCTGGGTAAAGCTGTTTGAAAGATAACGAAATTTTAGGGTGGTGTTAGCCTTTCAAATGCTAGATTGACTTTGATTCGAGGCAGCGTCAGGCCAGTCGTTGTATTTATATTCTTACTCATATCTACACTTGAACTTGATCTTGGACTTAAAAGGTAAGAGTTAGCTGGGAAACGCATGTATAGTACGCTTTACGTGTTGTTACAGTAGGGACACGCCTCCATGGTGGAACATAAAGTCACCTCAATAAAGAACATCTCAATTTACTAGTTCTTTATTCTTGATCTTTATTCTTGACCTTCTCTGTCCAACAGGAATTTAGGGGTGCCATTCCGTCAAGAAACTTTGTTTAAATGATTACTTTTCAAACTCCCGTATTTGTACTCTGTCGGCACCGTAGCTATACAACACGTTAAAAGACACAACTCATTATGGGTTCCAGAATTAGCACAGAAAGGAACACAAAAACTGCAAACCGTCAATTTCCTTTAAAATCTATTTTTCACTAGAATCACTCATTTCTAAAGTAATCAAATAAATATTACCTTCCATTTTATAACCGTTTTCTCGTCAAATATTTCCTTGGCCCTGGCGAGATACAGCTCTGTTTTCTTCTTCATGCATTCCACACATATTTCAGCCATTATTTGTTCATGCTTGTTTTTCCTGAAGGAAATGGAGAAAGAAAAAAATATAACGAAAAGTCTAGTGTCTTGATAAATTGCTTATCCAAACAAACAAAAAGAAATAGAAAATATCCCGCAAGTAGGTTTACAAGAATGTTTCATTCATCATGACTGTTTGTGTTTGTTTGTTTGTTTGTTGTTGTTGTTGTTGTTTTGTTTTGTTTTTTTTTTGGGGGGGGGTATGATTTTACCTGGACAGCGTTTCACGAAACCGTCTTAAGTATAAGTTCAGTGACATGTGCACTAAAACCCTTGGTGAATATGATAAACGCATTTCAATAGCTGTCGGCGAACTTGTACTTGACGGTTTCCTCAAATGCTGACCGGATGCCTATTTGATTCTCATCTACATGCGACATTTTTATTTTTGGTAATACTCATACTACTCCAATCTAGCAATATTTTCTAAGTCTGGATTTCATTTACTAGCTTTAATTAGAAGTTTACGTATATGTCGTTTTTTCCAACTTAATGAAGAGGAGAAATAATGAATTTGATATTGCTTGTGGAGGGCGCACGTAGATATTGCACACAAGTTGTGTAATAACTATTGTAAATTCATTAGCAGATGCAGCATTTGTTTGGGAGTGGGGCGCGAATATTTTTTTACACGCTAGCCTGGCCAGTTTTGCCGTAATACTCGTAAAAGTGCGCTGGTGGGAAAGCCTACATGAAAGGCATTGCACGCAGTTGGACTTGGTTGCTCGCTAACTGATCGTTCGTTCGTGTCTCCTAAGATTAAAGTAAAGTTCCGAACTTAAATTAAATTAAATTAAGCTTTTGATGACTGCGATGACAGTCTCATTGACAAGGGCCACCTAGGTCTGCATCTGACGATTGCTATGCATGATGTTCATGTGGTAAAATGCACCTTGCATGTATGCTGCAAGACTCTATTATTAGTCGCTTCCATGGTATTTATCACAGAATAGCGTGTAAAAAAATTGCGCGGGTGGGGCTGTCCCGAATATCTCTCCATCCCTCCACCCCCTCCCCTTTCAAATGTCAATACTCTCATAAATGAATGTCGTTCTTAAATCCCAACCATCAGTTCAGTCTTTCCTGATAGGTACCTGTGAGGGAACTTGACATAATAAGTGGATACAGGGGAATGAGGGAGGTGGGGTCGAGTGAGGGAAAAATAGGATGTGGAATGGGAAGTAAGACCAAGCCAAACACCCCGTACGTCATAAACTACATAAATACGATGTCAGTGTATATCTCATGATTGTATTAAGTTAATAGCAATGCTAGAGCTTTTATCTAACCAAATATGAAATGAAAAGACACATTTGACGTCAATACGTTTCGAACTGCATGAAATTACTACATCAAATTACTAAAAAAAACTTGGACCTGCCCGGTATCATCTTCTTTACACTTCTTTACGTTGTACGTCCACCGTAGGACCGTTCGGGGACAATCCACTTTTTAAGGTACGACTAAATTGCTCTACTTACGCTGCTTTCACTGCATCCATCATCTCATCCCGGAGGGCATATTTTAACTCCTTGATGAATTCCCCTGAGACATCCTTCTTGATTCCCTCTAAGACTCGAGGTAGATACTCGTTCAGCTTCGAGGGGTTCTTCTCAATGTACTCCCTCAACTCTTCGAATTTCTCAGCCATGTTA
>BEXV01003513.1:11932-24222 GCA_003118195.1 Hemicentrotus pulcherrimus | reverse complement strand
CCTCCCCAACCAATCCCATAACACGAATTATTTACATTTAACTGCTTATTAATATTTTTTGATGAGCAGAGAATGTCCTTACTTACCAGCACTAATCAAGGTTATTAACCTCCCATATTCAAAGAAATAAACTAATATTAGGCCTAGTAAATAGTGAATGCTTTATTCAGACGACCATTCTCAATGGCAATGCATATGCAGAGGGATCATGATTACCTATCTTATACCTGTTATTGAATTAATTAAGAACTGCATACAACAGCTGTGATCCTAATGCATTTCAAACGTTTAGTCATGAACAGGGCCCGCTTAACGGCGGGGCTCGGGGACTCGAGCCCCCCTTCCCCTCTTAAGTTTTTTGGAAAAAGTTTATTAATAAAGAGAAATAGGAAGAAAGAAAGAAAACAAAACGAAGCTATATCTTTAATATTAAAATTGAAAAAAAATCATATTGATGGTGATCCTGGAAACGTTCCGCGGGTCATGCATTGTACTGCATCGTTAATGCATTTCACATACATAATGATACTGAATACAGAATGCTTGTAATTGCGGGTAGATTAGACATTTCACATGATAATACATAATACATAAAAGTTTTACGTTCACTTCTGCATATAATGTATATATTGGAAAGACTTTTGAAATATGTAATTATCTTTTATTGTACAATGTAAAAACAAATAGCTGTATTTAATCTAGAATGAATAGGAGTTTTTGAATAAATCAAGATATAAGTCATTTAGTCAGTTTTATTATACTTATCAAGCATTATACAATTACATTAATGTAAAGAAATTCATGTACCACTGAAATGAATGAAATAGTGTGTTAAGTATAGATTCATTGATTCGTCTTTTGGGGGCCAGAACTGGCTTCTACACAGACGAATTATTAGCACACAATCCGTGAGGAGATAGGGAGATGTGACAAAAATATTGGTGCCGTACCCAGCACAGAATTTAGTAGACAGCACCCTTTAGAAAACATCAATACAATTTACCTTGAGGACACTATAGGGCACTTCGACGCTCAGGGTACGTCATCCCCCCATCTCGCACCGGAAGGAACCCCATCCCCTGCTCGTTCATGTCTTGATACGCCTAAGGTTTGCTGAATAAGATTGCCAACGACTTGCGATAACCGTCTCTTTTTTTCTCTTCGCGGCCATGGTAAATTTCTTGTAAGTAATTATCGAATTTCATATTAACACAGTATAGGAAAGAAGTAATTACTTCAAAGTTGTTTAAATACTCGAGGAATGCTGACTCAAACTCTTAATACGCCACTGATGTTTATACATCGTTATGCCCAGCCCACGCATTTAGCATATAATGATGAATGCAACCTGCTAGTTGCTTCTTATGGAAAACTGCTCTTGGTTTCATGACTTGCCCTCCCACTTCAAGCGAAAATACAATTAAATTTAAGCTAAAGCGAAAATTTACACTCAAGCAATCAAAGAGGTTAATGGTCTTTCGTCACTCATTAACAACTTACCAAGTGACACTTGTTTCCTCTTTCTCATTACTTCATTTGTTCCGTAGAAATTAAATGGAGCCTTTTGACAGCAGATTGTTTTGGCAAAGACATTACAAAATACGATTTTGATCTATCTTTTAGGCATTCAACGGAATATATTTATCAAGTGAGGATATTTTCCACATTGATTCGGATAATGTAACCACCTTGGAAATTATCACTGTTATATGTACACGAATGGAAAAAGAACCATGCAGTTACTTTTAAATTGTTTCGGTTCTTCGAAATACTGACCAAGGAAACAAAGTTGGACAATATTTTACCTGGAGAGAGTGATTGAACTATTATCAATTTACTGTGATTTGAACTACGGACATGGGTATTTTCATTCTATCTACAACTTTTCTGATATGCGTGACTTGGTCTACAATATTTACTCCTGGGGCCGCTATATCCATAAAGAAAGCTTTAAACATCGGGGATGACATAACATTGGAATGTGTAACGGATTGGTATCCAAATATTACTCTGTACTGGGTTCAGAGAGCGGTAGGATCATTAGGAGACAGGTACATAGCAACCGCTGGCCCCCAAGATGAGAACGGGTTCATCTTGCAACGTTTAAGAGAAGAATCGTATTTTTTGTACAGCTATGAAAACGTGTCCTCGAGTGAGATAAAAATTGCTCTTGCACTCTACATATCCAACATATCTGAGAAAGATTCAGCGAACTACACCTGTGTTTCATATAAAAAGGGAACACTCGACAAATTGTTGTACACGTATGATGTCCGGGCCATCGATTGCAATTGTTCTTTGGAATCGAATGCGGTATGTGATCTTTTCGGGCTACATTTGAGTGATCCTTTAACGGTATCTATCAGAGTTGATGGAAGAACTGTCACAGGGATGGTTAACAATAGCCGTTTAGAACTATCATCAAGGCTTTTAAATAAATCAACACCCCACCATTCTATTAAACTATCGTCGTCGGATGGCATCCTATCAAATATTTTCTGCACTCTTTCCACTGAGTCAAGCCAGTCATCCACTCAGACAATGACGACGTTCTTCCCCATCAAAATTCCCCAATCGTCCACGGACACAGTGACTATGTTCTTTCCAACTCATTCTAACCCATCATCCACACGAAAGACGAATTCGGCTCTCTTCTCTCAGCCCAATCCGTCATCCGCACAGAAGACGACTTCGGTCTTCCCCTCTCAACCTGACCCGTCATCCACACAGAACAGGGCTTCGGTGTACCCCTCTCGGCCTGATCCGTCATCCGTTCATGCGACTACGGTCTTCCCCTCTCAGCCTTACCCGTCGTCCACACCGTTGATGTATCTCACTCAGGTACAACACGGTATCACAACCTACCTAAGTGGGTCCAAAAGAAAGATAATCATTGCGTTTTCCATAATTATGATATTGGTACTCTCTTTTCTTGTGACATTCGTCGTTCTGGTGACGATTAAGAGGAGGAAGTTGAGATCGCAAGCTGGTCCACTAAACGTAGGACATTGGGAAGGCACACTCAACATGACACGAAATCCCATGCATGCTGGGAAAGAAGACAGCGCCCTCCCGTTTCCAAACAGGTTACAGCACATTCCGCAGCACATCAATGACGCCCCAGCCAGTCCTGGTGACTATGAAGAAGTCGACGACTATCTTCAAGGAGAAGACAACTCGT
This sequence comes from Hemicentrotus pulcherrimus, assembly GCA_003118195.1. Classification (NCBI taxonomy): domain Eukaryota; kingdom Metazoa; phylum Echinodermata; class Echinoidea; order Camarodonta; family Strongylocentrotidae; genus Hemicentrotus; species Hemicentrotus pulcherrimus. The sequence continues at coordinate 21,041 of BEXV01003513.1, read as the reverse complement.
GTTGTACTGTTCTAAACGTTGAAAACGAGTATACGTACTTGTATATGGCTCCCATTGAGAGAGAAGTTGGCATGGACGGTTACACGGCTCTCATCGTTTCAGACGAGAATGCGTCTGGTAACTTGGCTCCAAACGTTTCAGACGAGAATGCGTCCGGTAACTTGGCTCCAATCGTTTCAGACGAGAACGCGTCCGGTAACTTGGCTCCAATCGTTTCAGACGAGAATGCGTCCGGTAACTTTGCTCCAAACGTTTCAGACGAAAATGCGTCCGGTAACTTGGCTCCAAGCGTTTCAGACGAGAATGCGTTCGGTAACGTGGCCCCAAGCGTTACGGGTGAAAACAGGGAGGACACCATGTCTATGGGTCCCAGTGAAGGCGACGTCGAGAGCGATGCGGAAGGTTACGTAGTTTGTAACGTCACAAGAGGTGAGGAGTTTTGCCCGGTGCCCAACGTTACGGGGCTTGGTGCTTCTCGAATCACTTCATCGAACATGAACGAAAATGATTACCTCGCCCTCAACACACAAGCTGCTATCCAATGTCGATACGACTTGCTCCTCCATGGGGGAGGGCGCAGGAACTATGAGACTCGTAGGGGTGAGGAGGAGGAGAGATTCGTCGTCTCAGTTGCTGCTAAGACAATACCGACCGACCTCGCTCCCATAGAAAAGAACTTGCAAGAATAAGACAAAATCGTGTTTCTATATGGTGTTGGGTAGATTAGTGATCGAGATGGATACTGACGAGGACTAGCATAACATCGTTGCACTTGCCAATTGCACGAGTGAAATTTATAACATCACATGCCATTTTTAAAGATTCAATGAATTGATATAATGACAATCTATATCCCCAGCTGCAATACAAGGGTGCAGGGCTTTCTTGGAGAAAAGGTATGTTAAAGGTACTATGTCCCATTTGTAAGCCAAAAAAATGAAAAAGTTAAATTCCAACTGCATTTGAAAGATAATACTAATTTAGAACTTCCCTAAAAAAGGTGGGGCTTGAAAATGTCTTCAAGTGGGAAAATAACGACTATTAGTTGTCAAATCGACTTTAGGGCTATAGAGCCCAAAAGTAATAGTCTTGATTTTCAGACAATTGTACCGAATGGTCATACGTTTTATGCTGCGCAAAGATTCAATCAGTTTAATCTTGGCTATCACAAGAAGTGAGTTATTGATGTGGACAAATGCTCATGTACCCTTTACAACTCTTTTCATGTATGTTATTACCAAAGAAGAAGAAAAAGCCAGTCAGTCACTCAATAGTGTCTGACAGTGAAGTCTACCGAGTAAACAGGTTTCCTTGCATAATTTGAATATGAGGACACTGCTAACGTTTCAATTTCACAGATAGGACATACATAACATGATCATAATTCCTGCAAAGTTCTACAGAATTTGAGGTTGGCTGCAAAAGGGACATAGTACTTTTAAAGAGAAATAGAAAGAAAGAAAGAAACACGCTCTATTTTTAATGGTTAAATTGTAAAAAAAAAAAAAAATCGTACTTAATCATACGTAATGGCTATGGAACGCATATCAAAGGAATGGTAGGTACATGCCTTATGCATAGACATGGTAAATGCCCTCAAAAGTGGCCTGGTGGAGGCCGGTATGCTTTAGTGGACTGACTCGATGTACCGTCTAGAATATAAATTAATTTATGTTTCTCAAGTGTTAAGAAGGCATAGGCGTTTAAGGGGGTTAATTCAAAGATTTAATATGAACAAGTCAGGCATGATTGTCATTCAATTATATGGGTTTGTTTGTTTTACATTAAAATATTGTTCATGTTATGTATATTAATTTGTAAATACAAAATCATACATTTTGCTCTATACCTAAACATCTAAACCTCGGTACAAATATCAACGGGCAACTCAGTCGATCGTGTGAGCTCATAAGTATTATCTAAAGTGCCTAAAAGTCTTCATTTAGTGACACTTCGTGTGTTTTTAACTATTGGCCAGTACACATAGGTCAAAGTTGGAGACATTTTGTGGCACAGCTATATGACAGAGTCATCATTTTCCCCATTGCCTATATATATATATATATATTGCTCAACAAAACAAATCTGCCACAAACTTTAGAAATATGTGAGAGAAAGAGATGATACTATACTCGCTTGTTATATGTTTTAAACAGAAGTTGATTATTCACCTGTAAATGTTCTCATACAAATAAAGGGTCAACGTTAAATGTTCTTATCTTTAGCAAGTGTCTAATTTGAATGAAATATTGCTTCATAACTTCATATATAATAACTTAATATTTCTGTTTAAAGACATCGTTGATGTGATCAAACGCTATAATTTTATACAAGCGGAATATTATGATTTTTATCAAAATATGCCAATTTAAGCCAATTAATGCGGCTTCGCTCTCTACGCTCTACCTGAAGTTGTAAATTAAAAAAAAATTATGAAAAAACGTTTCGCGGGACCTGAACATGTACTTGGTGAATGCAAATTATATTGATTCTGCTCGTGCACATATTGTGCATTGCAAAACATTGACCCGTTGCCATAGAGATGCACCGGACGCTTTCTATGTGAGAGCATGATGAGAGCCATACTAATGAAGATTTCAACGCCCACTCGTCCCTGTCAATCTCTCTTTTCTTTCCTTTCATTCTCCTTGCTCTCTCTCTCTCTCTCTCTCTCCATAATAAATGTGAATATATTTATATGTGAATTTATATATATTTATTTATATGTGTGTAAATATTAAAGAATATCATGTATCCCATATTAATTCCAAGTGTTTGCATAAGATACATTAAGGTCTATGTTTATGTTATAGAGTTCACTATTTATTGGTCAAAAAAGACATAACATTATAATTATACTCACCGCCTGTGTAAATCACTTCCTATAAAGCGATATATAATGAAGTAACGATATGTCTCTTGATCGGAACAGAGATCCAATGCATGCCTACGTGATCCTTAATTATGAAGAAAAGTATCTCATCCTGAAACTCGGTTTCCAGAGGTCTATTGATGAATAATCCATGCTAGCTATGCTTCTAAATAATATGTAACCACGTGCATTGAATTACAGCCATTATGTGTATATACGCTGTTATGGTTACGCTCTACGCGTTTAAGTTGAAGTGCAGTCTAATATGAGCGGGGAGGGTAGAATCAACGATGTGTATTATTTGCGGACTGGTTTTCTAATTACGGTCATGATCATTGTGTCGATCAGCCTTGTTTGAACAAGGGACGTGCGTGGAGCGCAAATTATATTTTTGTAGAGGGGTATATATACATTGTTCATATACCATGGGGTGATTGAAATGAAGGCCTTGATAATGAATAGATCTCTGTATCTGTATTCATACCAAAGACACACAAGTATGAGCCTACAGGGAATGGACGCAGTATATTTACATACATGTTGTATATTCTCTGTCTGCATACGTCGCCTATAGCTGCCAATCGTGAAGTGACCTTTGTACCGTGTACTGGAATGATGAGCGTAATGATCAAATATAATAGAAGTCCAGAATCTTCATAATTTACCTTCACACTTGATTCAAGCCGTCGAAGATGGCGTTATCATCAAAACTCATAATTATGCTCACCAGCATCAGCCCAGCCTGCGGCGCGCCCAGCCTTTCGCCTAGGCTAGCGTCCAGTAATTTAATGATCAGCCACCATCGGCTAGTAGCAAGTAAGTAGGGAGAGGTAGCGTTGGTACTGCACTGATGGAGATCAAAATTAACTTTAGGTCAGATTCTGGACTGATATGATATCCGTGCGTCAAAGTTCTACGGTGTTATTTTTTTTTTTTTTTAATCATTATAATCTTTATATCGATACTTTAATAAAGTATATCCTTCGATCATTCTCCCATACTAAGCGATTATCATTTGCATTAAAAAGCACAAGTATAATTGCCAATTAATACCGTGATGTGATGGGGGTTAGTTTCTTGTCTTTTCTCACTTAAAAATGTAGATCATGTCCAGATCTCCCACCCTAGGTGTACTACAAACTTTGTAGATAGACCTAAACCATTAAACTTAGCGCCACTGCCATCCAGCCAGGCAACATATTTATTATAACATTCTGTGTATCTTTAGACCAAGATGTTTTTTATTTATTTAGAAAAATGGAGATTTGATAATGTGAAGTTATTCGATGACATCAATCAGTCTGATTTGATTCCAGATATATTTAATTCTTAAAACATTGTAAAGGGTATAGTCTCAAACAAAATATGTACCCCATTAAAACGACAACCACCGCAGTCTAGCGAGGCACCATTTTTCGTAATACCTTTCTGTGAATCTAGACACCGAGGTTTCCTTTTTTGTAAAGACAATGCAATTATTTATATTTTTAAGTTGCTCGATAACATCACTCAATCTGATTTGATTCGAAATATATGTCATTAATGAAACATTGTAAAGGGAAGTATATAGTCTCAAACAAACCTATACCATTAAATTTAGCGCCACCGCCATCCAACCAGGCATCATCATTCTGTGTCCTTGGTTTATTTACGTAAATGCAAAATTGATATTGTTAAGTTGTTCACTCAGTCTGATTTGATTCCGAATATATTCCATTCTTGAAACATTGCAAAGGGTATAGCCTAGACTCAAATAAAACATACGCCATGAAACCGAGTGCTCATATGACATGCGAAATTATTTTTTCTCTCTTTTTCCAATTTCTCTCCAATCCCCCCCCCCCTCTCTTTTTCTATCCCTCTCTCTATCTCTCTCTCTCTCTCTTTCTCTCTCTCTCTCTCTCTCTCTCTCTTTCTCTCCTTCTTACTTCTTACATCCTTACGTTGTCCTTTGACAGTTCTTAGTGCTAAAGAAAGACGAAAAACATGTTCATGCAATGGCTGAAGGAAGAAGCAGGAGCAAACAAGAAAATAATAAGGTTCTGATTGCGAGAAATGTTCAGAAGATTGGTGTGACAACTACTTGTGATCCAGGCACCAAATGTTAATTAGATTTGGACAGAAACAGAAACTTAAATGAATATAGCATCGGGATTAATAAATGATTACCTGTGAATTCTTGGCCATTTACCATTTAAGGATATCATCACATTGCTGCTAAAGTCTAATAAATGAAAGTTATGTTTGGTATTGGGGGAAAAACTATTTATAAAATGAATGAATATATATGTATATGTATATGTATATATATATGTATATACAGTGCGTCCCCCAAAAACGAAACCGAGAGATATCGAAGTTTTATCATAACTTCATCACAATTATAATTAATAAATGCCACATATTTGGAAAGCTTAGATCCTCCTTTTTCATTTGATGCAATTTGAAGAGAGGAAACCAAAAAGTCATTTGGCAGGCGGTTTTTGAATTTCAAAGAGAAAATCACATTTCTAGAAAGTTAAATTTCGGCCCTTTGATATGACACCTCAGTCAGAAAAAAAAAATGAGCCAGGACTAACAAAGTTCAGTTTGGTTAAAGTAATGGTCGCATTTCCATTATTTGATCAAACGAGTTCGTTTTCACTGGCGGCCTGCCGTAGCAACGAACAGAGTTGACAAGAGACTTAACTCCGTTTCGTTGAAGATCAGCCATGCACAAAGAAGACGAAAAACTTGATGCATGGCTGATCGTCGACGGAACGGAGTTAAGTCTTTTGTCAACTGTGTTCGTTGCTACGGCAGGCAGCCAGTAAAAACGATTTTGTTTGACATTATTGTGGAAATGCAAGCATAACTGTAAGCAAACAGAACTTTGTTAGTCCTGGCTCATTTTCCTGATTGAGGTGTCATATGAAAGGGCAGAAATTGAACTTCCTAGGAATGCGATTTGTCTCTTTAAAATTCAGATACCGCCCGCTAAATTACTCACTCATGCGTGAAATATGCATCATATGAGTTGCATCAAATGAAAGAGGAGGATCTAAGCTTTCCAAAGATGTGTCATTGATTAATTATAATTGTGAATAAGTTATGATAAAACATCGATAGTTCTCGGTTTCGTTTTCTCTGGGACGCACTGTATATACATTGCGTCCCAGAAAAAAACGAAACCGAGAAAAATGAATCATATGAGTTGCATCAAATGAAAGAGGAGGGTCTAAGCTTTCTAAATATGTGTCATTTATTAACTACAATTGTGATTAAGTTACGATAAAACATCGATAATTCTCGGTTTCGTTTTTATCTGGGACGCACTGTATATATAACAACGCGTATTTTCTATAATTTCTAGCCCTGGCCCCTGCTCTGTATAGATTTTAGTTTTTGGCACGCACAGTAAATCGAAGTATGCATACTTTTTATTGGGTACATTCTATCCGTTCTGATTCTCATTAAGTTAGAATTTTACACCATTCTATTCATTTTTTGTCACAATTTTTATTTTATTTACAACACTCATTACTGTATAGTTCGATTTATCACTGCAGCGTGTATAAAGTCACAAATCTCATAAATATGGGTCATTTGAAATGTAATGTGAAATGGTCACATCAAGCATCCGCAGAAATACGAAGTGGGCATGCAGTAGCTGGTCGATTCGTCTCACACCCCTCCCCCCCCCCCCCCCGACCGTCGTCACCTCATTAAAATATATATATATATATATAGAAAAAGGATGAAAGCAATACATTATAAAAAAAATGAAAAATAAATAGAAACATGCATATCGAGCATCGTGTAAAAAGATGTGTTCACTGTAGGCTGTTGTTATGGAACTAATGGTTCGAATGAGAATACCAATTAATTTGTATTATAACTGTTTATATGATTGTGCATCTATGGAACTAATGGTCCGAATGGGAAAACCAATTAATCTGTATGCTTATGTATTTATCTATTTTGTTTTTGCTGCTGTTATTTGTTTTATTCTTACCAAACAGGGCCTCATGGAAGAATACCAAATTGGGTATATGTGCCACGCTGTATAAATTATAAGAAATACATAAATAGATAAATAAATAAATGGAACTAATGGTTCGAATGAAATTGATATGGCAGTCCAAACATGTAGCAAGAGGGGTGATTCACACGTTACACAATTTAGAAGTAATACTGAACGTACATGGAACTATTTTAACATTGCCTCATTTAAAGGCACACTGTCCTACTTGTAGCTACTTGCTCCCTCTATATAGAAAACTTCCCCAATCGGTGCCTGTTGGTCCCCCGTGATCCTCTTTTTCTTATGTTAATTGAGAGCTAAGTTAATGAGATAGCCAACCGTCACAGTGAACTCGCTGGCTCGCTTGATGGTCTAATCCCTTCTGGCTGAAGTAGTAAAGCCTGCCTTTAAACGAGCTCTACTGAAATCGGGGAACATTATAGAAAATCTCTGCAAAGCACAAAGTGGAATAATATTGGCACCTTTTGAGGTGGATGTATTTTTATATAAAATTTTATTCCAAAGGGACCACAACTGTACTTGATGTTGTACTGTAGGTATGGAAGACTTGTTTTTACAAGGGGCACAGCTGGTTTTGACTTCCTTTCGTCGACTCTAAATGATATTAATTATAATGTTGATATCTTACGTTCTTTTAGTGACTCTTAAAAAGTACCTATTTAGAGGGATTATACTACATATTCGATCTTTTAAGCTCTACCCTACAAACAGGACAGGGCCCATTCATTCATTATCACTGGAACCAATCCGTTGGGATTGAGAAAGACTTTTAGAAAATCAAAGCCCTAATGCCAGTTTGAGCTTTCTCATGAACGAAACATGCTATAATTTCAACGTAAATACAATTTTTCATTTTTATTTTGGTAGGGGCATTGTCGTTTCATTACTGCCGGGCATGTTTGAGACCTAACCAAAATGATTGGAAATTGGCCATAGTGAGAACGCACGATTGAATGGTAATCGTCGGTGCATGAAAGCTGCATGCATGCTCTGTCGATGCGATAAATCAGAGATTATTAGCGGGGAATTATTTTCATATCAAAATTGCGTCCTTCGTCATAGCAAATGTTACCGTGTCAGTCATGACTGTCATCACTAACAAAAATAGCACCTTTGGCGAGAAGAGAGAAGTGTCAAATATAGCACTAACTCTATGACAGTCGTCACTCGAGGAAGCAAAGAAACTTTATTCGGTGAATAAATAGAATATTCTTACAATATTATTGTTTTAAAGCAAACCTTATCAACTGAAAGCGATTCGAGGCAGCATTTGTTTACAATAGGGAAACTAAGTAAACAAACGTGGACGAGCCTTTTATGATCTTCTTTTTTTGTTTGATTTATTTTTTAAAATTCAGTATTGAGGAGTTAAATGTTTCTGCCCATCGAATTGTCGGAAAAGAAATGATTGTGAACAGAAATTGATTGTGGTATGACAGTAAGTTTCTTCCAACTTGAGATACGAAGTACCTCCTCGCATTGACAGAGGTAAAGGTGTTACGTTGGACCCAGAACGACAGCGTTGGAATCCCTTTAGCCACATCTGCCACGCTCGACCCAGGTGCTGTAAGTCGGTACCTGGCAGGATTCATTCCTTGAGGGCACTCAGCGCTACGGTTGCCGGAGCTATAGTCGTGGTAATAATGTCCAACTTCTTTGGGAAGCACAGAGAGCATTATATCATACGTGATATACTATAACTGCAAACTATTATTCATTATCCACAATAATCTTCTGCGATGGGTTACATAAGGACAAACTTCAACATCACTGATTTTGATGCCAAATACAATGTCTCTTTAACTGTTGTAGAATTCATCTTAAACGGAATTGCTCTGATGCTAACATCCATAACTTTGGCGATGTTCCTATTCAACAGAAAACTATGGAAACAGCATAACATATTTCAAGTGAACATCATCTTGGCAGATACCATCACCAACGTCATAGCATGTCTATATATTAGCTATTCAATTTATTATCGGGCAAGTAATTGTTTTAAATTTTTTGTTACTCCCTCTTATACGACTTTGAATGGCCCCAACCGAAAGATTTTCGTCAGATTTCTTCGAGCTTCGTTGATACACTGCCATATACTGAACATTTTAGCCTGAGAGCTGTGATATTTTCTCCCCTGAAGTTGACTTTTAGGGGCAAATCATGATGCCCCAACCTTCATCTAAATTACCTTACTATTTACTTTTTTTTTTTAA
>BEXV01003513.1:0-11240 GCA_003118195.1 Hemicentrotus pulcherrimus | reverse complement strand
TGTTAAAAATGCAACATCTGGGCTTTAAAAAAGCCCTAAAGTCCACTAGCTTCCGGGGGCTTTGCCCCCTGGACCCCACCCGGTATGGGCTCGTTCGCTACGCCCCCTCGCAACACATTTACCAAACGTACAGGTTGGCGCTTCAACCTCAATAGTTTTTCGTTTTGGCGCTTCTAATAAACTAGTTGAGAAGTCCTGATCTACACTGTCGCTCATTTAGTTCGAATATTTTTTTTACCCCAATTTATGGAATTATTTTGACAAAGATTTATTCTTAGTAGATCTAGATAATAGTAGGCCTATACATTCTCAGATTTTATTGAATAACTGTTTGCTAGTGTTTGTTTTGCGTGACTGCTAAAGCATATGCTACTATGCTTATCAACTAGGGGATCTACGCCCTTAAAGTCATAAATGACAGTAATGAGGATTAATGCCCCACAAAAGGGCACTAATATGGCACATCGACACGGTTTTGATCCAGGGGTCTCATAGTCACGATGCCATTGCTTTGCCACTGAACCATGACTGTAATTTAAAAAAAACAAAGAGAATGCAACACATTTTCAATAATTCATAGAATTTCCCCCCATTCCCCAACTTAAAAAAAAAAATCTTCTGTGTGCCCATGCCTTGAGTCATAATACATGGTCGTAACTCATCTCTCTCTCTCTCTCTCTCTCTTTCTCTCTCTGTCTGTCTGTCTGTGTGTGTGTGTGTGTGTGTGTGTGTGTGTGTGTGTCTCTCTCTCTCTCATGAACGTTTCTCTTTCACCCTTTTTTCTTTCTCCGTCTCTATATAGTATGCATTTTGAAATGGAAATGCTAACTCAATTTCTACTCAAAATCGTTGACAAAACTCTTCTATGAATTCCACCAGTGTCGAATCATTTTGATGACGAGGTATTAATTTGTTCTTTTTGTCTATTATTTCAGTACCTCATTCTGTATGCTCTGTTGACAGTTCCGGTGGGTGTCTCATTGGAGAACATCTTGATGGTGGCGATATATCGATACATTAGCATTGTCATGGATCCTTTTGGAAATCGCTCAATTCTTACTACACCGCGATGTATCCTGGCCTAGTCTGCATTTTCACGTGGCTTCTCACGATAAGTTTGCTTTTAATATCCGCAGCTTTTTTCTCACCTGAAGCAGGCGTTATGGTTAAGACACTAGTGGCGTATGCCCTTCTCGTAGGAATTGGAGTTCTCTACATCACCATTTATCGCGCGGTGTCAAGCAGCATTGATCACACCGAGCAACGATTGGCTGAGAACAAACGCATCCTCTAGACATTTGCTCTGGTTTATTGTACAACTTTCATATCTATGGGCACAGCGGGGTTAGCGGACTTGGTATATTTATTCACGGGTGTCCCGATCGGCGTCATAGTGTATATCAGGTTCACTGAAAATCTAGTTGTTATTTTGGGTACAGTGTCAAATTCACTCATATACTGGTGGCGACTGCAAGAGTTTCGTTCGGTCATCATGTTCCTGAGGTGTAGGAGGCCTTCGATTCAACCCATAGCTTTTGAATGACAAAGTGATACAAGTTAGTATAAAGATTTTTCGGGAACTTTCCCGTTTCCCGAAAACTTCCCAATCCAATTCATTTCGCGTGTATTCAATATATATAGCACGAATTATTGCGCTGCCTTTCTTTTCAATAGTTCAAATTTGTGACCTGTGCATTCATATTTGAATTTTTAGTTAGTCAAATGAAACATATTTCTTATTCATGCAAAGTCACGTATTATGCACGCTTTTCGTCAAGCGTTCATTCAATTTAGCACGACATGTAACACCGCTGTTCGTTAATTTATATTCATTTAGGAGCAACAAATTTAGTATTTCGTTCATTCAAATTTTTCAATTTTTCGAATGATTCCCTATAGCTATTCAAAGTATGTGTTTTGTAAATAGTTTATGTAATGACTATAGTATGGAACTTTCAAATTTGCTTAGATTTTAAACTTATATGAAGGTGATTATAAGCATTTAGATTTAGGATATGAGTGTAAAATTCAAGGCTATTGGTTGGTGTGCATGCGTGTGTGATTATAAAATTGTGTCTAAGGTTCTAGCAAAAAGGATAAAAGAGGATTTAAAGGGAGTGGGTAGTCAGTTTCCATGTGCAGAAGGCCGTAATTCGCTGACACCAGACTTGGTGGAAATACCATTAATGCGAGTACAAATCTGCACTGCAGCAAACCCGTTGGCCCATCAGGAATTACCCCCTAGTCTCTCGGAGCATGATCGGAGATATTGCGGGCGAAGGAAAAGCAAAGCATTACATAAGGTCTAATGGTCATAAAACTCGAGGCTAACGTACCCTGGTGATTGACAACACCTGTTATTGGGTAAACACCCGAACGGTGTCGAATTCCCCATGAGAGCTGACTTCTATGTGACTTTAAATGAAATAATGCATCATGATCAAGTTGGATATATAAAAGATAAAAATATTGGGGAAGCTGTACGATTGATAGATGATATGTTATTTAGGTTTTGGTGTGCAGTTGATTTTGAAAAAGCTAATGTCAAGAACTGGAGTGTACTAAAACTGCAAGAGTGCACCAGAATGGTAGAAGATAGAGTGAAATGGAGAGATGTTGCAATCTACCTCCTAACCGCCGGGAGAAGATACTTAGATGACTCTGTGGTTTATGGATATTTATTTCCAATATTGAAATTGTTCTGTTTTGGGGACTCATTTTTTTTCTTGAGTAAAATTATTGTATAAAGGGATAAGTAGTTGTGTTATGAACGGTGGTCAATATCAGGTTTGTTCTTATCCTCACCCATCCACATAAATTGTGTCTTTGTTTTATTCACTTTCAGACCACTAATTTGTCAAAATGATTCAAAAACATATTGCAACCTTCTAACCGAATCAATATCCTTCAAAAATGTTGTCATTTTATTTGCATATAACACTTGCCCTATTTCAGATTTTCCAAATGCAATCCCTTTAATACCGTTGTCCCTCTTTGTTGCATATGCAAACACTACGATTGCAATCAAAAACAAATAAGGCGATAATGGATCCCCTTGCCACTCCCCTTCCTATTTCAAAGTACCCCGTGGAGTATATTTTTGAATCATTTTGACAAATTAGTGAACTGAAAGTGAATAAAACAAAGACATATTTCATGTGGATGGGAGACGATAAGAACAAACCTGATAGGCCTTCATTTGGAAATTTGGTTAAGGAAATACACGTTTTAGGGGTTAGTTATTCATTACATCCAAGATTAAAAGATGATTTGGATTAAAGTAAATTCTAAGTAAAATTTTAAAATGCTAGTATGGTGGAAACAAAAAGATTTGATTACACTGATGGTCTTAAAAGGTGGAATAATTATTTTTAACCCCAATTTATGGAATGATTTTGACAATGATATATTCCTAATAGATATTAATGGTAAACATTCTCAGAATGTTTTGAATAATTATTTGCGAGTGTTTGTTTTGCGTGACTGCTAAAGCATGTGTGTGCTTCTGTGCTTATCAACTAGGTGACCTACGTCCTTAATTCATAAGTGACAGTAATGAGGATTAATGACTCACAAAAGGGCACCAATATAGCACATCGACACGGTTATGAGCTTTCTCTTAAGTATCTCTTTGTTTTTATAATTCTATCACTTTCTCTTCCTGTCTTTCCTTTCTGATTTACGCGGCGACATAGCAAGACGAGATAATTTTAATGACGGGTACGAGTTTTCTGACAAACCTCAAATCGTGGATGAACGTGTTGAGCCACATGGAAGAAAAAAACACAGATAATAAGCACTGGCGACTTTTATAGTGGTAAATTTGCGCTAAATGATTTATTGCTTTGGCATATGAATAAAGAAAAATACAAAATACATTTTTGGTAATTTTCAACAATAAAAGGAAGCATAATTCTAGAAAATAAAAGAATATTGTTTAAAAGTATACATATAAAATACATTATATATTTGATGAAGAATGACAAGAGTGGATTTCCTATATCGAAGCAAAGATTCAATGTACTAGTAAGATGCCTTTAAAGATAGTTGAGTTCTGGTCATCGATTGCATCTTCATTTCAACAAATACAGAAGATTTTGTCAGATTCATCAACTCAACTGCGACTCAATTAGGAGAAATAGAAAGATCTTCGAATAGGAATTTGTTACAATGTATTATCATCCTCTTTGCTAGGTTCATGATGGTCCAATGAATAGTAAAATGTAAATCATTTAGGACATTCCAAAACTTCACAGCGTACACATATTGTTAAATACATTTACGACATAATCAACGTTTCTTGATTGCTCCCGCTTTGGTTCAAAATGTTCTGCCATGACCGGAACTGAAGTTGATCTTTAACCCATGCCAGAACAATGACTCCTTTTAATGATCTTTTTTTATAAAATATCTTTTAATCCAGAATTTCTAGAAATTACATATCATACATGAGAAGAAAAAGCAAAAAAATCACAGAAAATTTTCAATTAATTTCTAATGCAGTGCATTGCGCAATAACAAAAATGATTAACCTGTACATAATCATATGTAATCATTAATCTCTAAATTGGTAAAGATGTGAATTGCTAGCGACAGACATTCTTGAAGCAAATATCAGAAGCCTCTGGGAAGCATCAAATTCCATTCTGTAAAATAATTTTTGCACAAAATTTTGATAGACCTAAAAAACAACTGTGTAGTAATGTGTAGTGATTACACAGTATACATGAGTAGATACAGCAAAAATACACAAGACAGTTTTCAGTCCAGTGCCATTCACTAACATCAATTATTTACATGTACCTACTTGTAGTCTCTAAAGTGGTAATGTTATGAATTGCTTGTAAGCTTCAGAATCCTCTGAGAAGCGTAAAAATTCAATGCTGTAATTTGATTTTGCACAAACTTTGACAATGCTATACCACTCGCAAGATTGGTCCTACTTCCCGATTCTGATTTGATTTGCAAAGTAAGTTTGTGTTAGAAGTAACACAATTAGGGAAACGGTTGCGTAGATTTGAATACAACATGAAATCTTCATATTGGAATAATCAACATCATACACGAGAAAAATTCACCTCGCATGCTTTCAGTAATTCCTTCAGCAACATTTTCTCCAACGTTTATTTCTTCAAACATACAAGCATTTGGACTTTGACTTCTAAATTGCATTTACATTTAGGGTTAAGGTTCAAGTATCCTGTTGAGGTCAGAGATATATTCAGGAATCCAAAACTGTGGTTTTAGAAAGTGTACAACTCCACAATCTTCAATTGTGCCTTCCACAAAGTTCTCAGGATACATGTGCAAGAAATGATTTGTTCATTTTGTTTATGTATAGACGAGTGAAACATAACATCTTCTAAGCTGCAGCGAATCAATTTTGTTTGCCTATTAGGGACTCTCCTTACACAGACTGTTGGTGTGCCCAGCTGTCAATATTTATCTGTTGATTTCTTAAATGGCTTTTGTCAACAATTGCACAATATGTACAAAAAAGCCGTCGATAAGGCATATTATCGCTTCAATGATTCACGTCCAAAATTTTGCTTGAAGAAAAGTATAGTAAGTAATGGGGTAGGTGCTATGATGCAACATACACCGTTTGCGCTCTACAAACACCATCAGTGAATTTCAAGGTTGCCGCTTCACAAGTGATGGGGCCTTAGCCACACAGGATGGCTTTCTTTAATAAGTACTGAAATTACAGAGTGCCTCAAAAAATCATTAGTTCAGTAAGACAACCACATATTGCTTATAACAACCAACATCTTTATGAGGCACAGTGTAGAGAGCAAGATTAATAGCAGTCCAACAGACTGGTAAGATATTTCCTGCTATCTCTCCATCCTTGGTCCATTGGTACAGAGGTGTTTGCTACGCTGAGATGTTAGAACCATCTGCTTCTCTTTGCCTGACTTGTGCTGGATGAGGTCATTGCACTGAATGGATCGTCGCTCTCATTCTGAAATTACAGAAAAAAACAACAATATAAATGGACCTATTATTATTATTATAATTTGCTCTCAATCACACAAAGAAAAGAACATTAATACTTACATTTACTGCTACTACTACAGATTGGTGAAACTTAAAATCAGTTAAACAGTAAAGAAATATTGGATTTTCAATAGTTAAACAACATGATTGTAGTAACAATTGAAGTACATAACTTTGTGATATGGCTCGTGAAAAATGTCCATGGCAATGGAAATCACACCATTTCTGTTTCAAAAACTTTGTAGAAATTAGAAAAATAAAAAAAATTGATAATTTTTAGATAAAATCTTGTGAAAAAATGCCACAATTTAAACTTACGTCTGAAGAGTCACTGATGTTGATCACTTTATTCTTCCTAAAGAATAGCAAAGAAATGAAAATAACATGAACAACAATTCAATAGCAAACCTTCACCAAACACACTGCAAGAGAATAAATAAACGGCAAATAATTGTTAACAGATTACTGATTGCCTAAACAATGAATGAACTATTCTGTGGTTCAGTGTACTATTGCAGTAACCCTTACATTTGTGATAAAGGTTAGAACTAAAAAGACTTCATGTATCTTTAATATAATAATAAAAGTCAGAATTGAATAGTACTTAATACATATAAACCTGCTTTTGTGACCACCTGTTTACAAAGACCACCTGCCTATAAAGACCACTTTTCTTGTCTCCCTTTAGTGGTGTTTATAGACAGGTTTCACAGTAATATGTATCTAAGCGCTTTACATTTTAATTATCCAAACATCTAGTTGAAAGTATAAAAGATGGTATGGTCATGTGGTAAGGAGGAAAAAAAACCCATTTGCTTCATAAGCAATTGATATCCAGGATGATGGTTCAAAACCCTGTGACAGACGTCGCAAACCTGGATGGAGACGCTAGTAGAAAATATGACAGCATCTGGGCCCTTTTTCATCAAACTTGTTATCAATGACAAGTTACAATGACTGATAAAAGCTACTGAAATCATTGCATTTGATTGACCAAGAGCAAATTTTTCATAGAAACATAGCATTTTTTTATTGATAACACTTATAAAACAGGGCCAGGGGGGCGGGGGGTTTCACAAACATCTTAAGTTGAACTTCTCTCTAAGTTGAATTTAACAATAATGGAAGCCGTTAGCATTTATGCAAATATTTTGTAAAAGCTATCTTAAAAGGCTTAAAATGTTGATCATTAATCATTAATGTTACTTATTATCAAGGAGATTTCATGTTCTTGATGTGGAATTTATAAAAACTAGGAACTTCGACTGCGCGCAGTCGAAAATGATGCCTCCGCCAAAGACCAATTTTACGAACCAAAACAGAAACAATTTTTAAAGTTCAAGTTTGATTGTAATCCATCTTTGGGTTTTAATGATAATGCATGCACAAGCTATTTATAGGCATACATAATGAGCCACATGACCTTTGACCTGATGATCGGTAAATCTAAACAGTTCATTGGCTGTGTAAGCTACATACATGATTATGTTTGGCAGGAATCCATCAATCGGTTCTTGAGATAACGCGATCACGAGCCATTTTTGCAAACATATTGAGCCTGTGACCTTTGACCTTGGATCTAGTGACCCCAAAATCTAATCAGTTTATTGGCTCTGCAAAATACATACATGACCTGATTTTGGCAGGAATCCATCAATCCGTTCTTGAGATAATGCGATCACAAGCTATTTTTGGATATATAATGAGCCCTATGACCTTTGACCTTCGACCTCATGACCCCAAAATATAATCAGCTCATGGGCTGTGTAAGATACATACATGACATTAGTTTGGCAGGAATCCCTTAACCGGTTCTTGAGATAACGCGATCACAAACCATTTTTGCATACATAATGAGCCCTGTGACCTTTGACCTTGGATCTCGTGACCCCAAAATCTAGTCAGTTCATTGGCTCTGCAAAATACATACATGACCTGATTTTGGCAGGAATCCATCAATTGGTTCTTGAGATAACGCGATCACGAGCCATTTTTGCATACATAATGAGCCCTGTGACCTTTGACCTTGGATCTCGTGACCCCAAAATCTATTCAGTTCATCGACTCTGTGAGATACATACATGACCCAAGTTTGGCGGGAATCCATCAATCAGTTCTTGAGATAACGCGATCACAAGAACGGGACGTACGGACGTACGGACGGACGGACGGACAACCCAGAGACATAATGCCTCCGGCTACTTTGTAGCGGAGGCATAAAAACTTTTAAATAATTGAATTTTCGCTTTTGAATATACTTTATTTTAAGGCTACAAATGGCTCTCTATAATTTTTAAATCCAACTTAGAGTTAAGTTGGACTTTGTGAAACACCCCCCCTGGCCTCATCCAGACATATGTTGAAGACCGGAAGTCTTGAAAAAGGGCATAGAGGAAATGAAACGTGCAACCCCACAGCGTGGGAATAACGGACGTGGAACGACACCCACAATGATCATCCAAGATACTCACGTTGCTTGCTGTGCTCTGCTGCCCCTTGACGCTGACATCGTCACCTCCATATCATCATCATCATCCTAGAAGATAGCAACATCAAAATTAATGGTTTTTTTTCTTTTAAAGGCATCGTTTAACAATGTTAAATCTGAGATGCTTGGCCCTACGTGTTATCAGTGGCTGTTAAAGCCCCTAACCCCCCCCCCCCCCATGATTTCGGCTGTGAAATGGCCGATCGTCGCAAAAATTCGCCTGCATGTCAAGTGAAGTGTATAGATTACTCTGGTTATAAAAAAGAAAAAGAAAAATTCATATGCAAATGAGGTAATGAAATTCACATTTTTACCAATTAATCATATATTCTTCATATTTAAACATTAGTTTTCACTACATATGATCTTTAGACCATTAGGGATAATAACAACAAAAATTGGAAAAGCCAGGTCATTCCTTTTGTTATCTAGTGATTTGATAATTTCTTATGTATTTGTCTGGTTTGTTTATTTATGTATTTTACTGTTTTTGTTGTTTTATTTTAATTCTTACTATAACTCAATTATCTTTAACCCCAAATAAACACCTAAAATATAAACAAGACCAAATAACCAATGTTTTATCTCTTTTCGGAAAAATGAGATTTCCATATGTTTTGTACACAAATCAGGAAAATTTGCAATTTTCGGGCTGACATGCAATGACTAAAGGTCATGTGACTTTGTAACGGTAGTTCAGATTTTATTTTATTTATTTCAAAAGATGCGCAAGACTCTAGAGAAAAAAGTCCTAAAATTTCAGTGCAAGATTCTTTGGTGTTAAAAATTTATCGTGATAAATGTAGAGGGCTAAATAGGGTTAAACATAAGTTTGATTTGGTTTTGCTCTACTTATTATTGTTATTAGGTTACTTATATTCCTCATCAACAATAACTTATCATCCCATCAATATAACAAATATCATCACCATCAAGATTATCACTGGCATCACCACTATCTTCATCACTGACTTCATCAATCAACATCATCATCATCAATGTGGATTATCATCACTATTAGGGTAGTCACCCTAGGAATCAAAAGTGCTTTGAATTGATGCATACGTCATATCATTGCGAAGGGGAAGCCATACTGATCAAATTTAACAACTTCCCTCCTCAAAATATGTTTGGGGCCCGCAGTAATCATCTCTCAAAAATGTGAATTTTTAAATCCAGATTTTCTGCCTTCAGCGGTCAGAGCGTCAAGATTTGTGACATCACATGGAAGAAAATGGAAGAAGCCACAAAATTGCATTTTACACATTTCCATGATATTTATGTGATTTTTGAGCAAATTATTCATGTTTTTCAAGAAAAAATCTTTTCCTCCATATATAATTTGTCCATAGTTATCAGTTGTGGTGAATATTCTTTGGGCGACTACTTTAACATCATTTTTTCATCAATCTTACTTCAAACGCGATAACTCCTGCTTTCGTCCTGCTGCTCGATGAAGGCTTCAGCAGGCTCTGTATGTTGGGAGTTGACCCTCGACTTGATGAATTTTGACCTCTCCCTCGACCTCCTCTGCTACCCCTGCCACCCCTGCTGCCTCTTCCTGCGTTTAAATTGATTTTTAGAAATGAAAATATTAAGTGACAAAGTAACGCTTTAATCAAATAAAATGAATATATCAAGTTTTGGTATTAAATGATCCATCTCCTTCAAATGTCCTCAAAATAAAATGTTTGAAATCATAATATTCATATACACCGTGGATATACTTAAATAAAGCAATTTCCCTGAAGTACATTATGTCAAAGATCACCCTGAAAAAAATTCTGATGGGACTTTGAACTCCTTTTACAAAGAGAAAATCACCGTAGAGAAGAGAAAATAACCCTAGAGCAAACAAGCAAGCAAAACTTTCTTTGCCAATAAGGTGCTATGCAAATATCATGCCAAAACAATCAGTGTATTCTCATATTGTAAAAGGATGGTCAATATCCACATGACCACATATATTCCTTCCTCTATCTTTCCTTCTCTCTCTCTCTCTCTCTCTTTCTCTCTGTTTCCCATCTTCTCTATTACATACTTCTCTATCCCTCTCTTCCCACCACCTTTTGTCCTTGTTCTCTCTCATGCTTGATACGCCTCTTTCGTTGTTCCCTTCCCCTCCCACTTATCTACTTTTCTCTCTCGCTCTCCCTCATTTTCTATCTCTGCCCTCTCATTCAGCCCTCCCTCTATCCCTCAATTTTTTGCCCTTCTCACTTCCCATTTCCCTCCCTTTCCATCACTCACACCCTGTCACAATCCAATTCACACTATACCTCTTGCTGTGCTTCCAGCCGCTCCCCTTCCTCTTCCACGCCCTCTGGTAGACCTGGAAGGGGCGTCCCCATTGCCGCCCCCAATGCTCTCCTCGTCGCTGTCAACACCATACTCTTGTGAATAAGCGTCTGGTCTCTGGGTGCGGTCTTCATTGATGGCCTACGAATAGTGGAATAGCATCAGAACTGAAATCATTTCTCCAAGAAAACACTAGAAGAAGGAACAAGAGCGCATCTGGATGCCTAAGACCGGAAGGCTTGTAGAAGGATCATACGGAAAGCGCAAGTTGAACCCCACAGCATGGGAACAACTGATGAAGCATCTGAGGCACTACCACACATGATGTTGTGATGATTGGTCCAAAGTTAACTTCCTACCCTACCCAAATTCTAAACCTCAATTCCTACCTTCAGTTCTGAAGAAGAAAAAAAAACCCTAACCCTAAAGCTAAATAAAAACCTTATCTTAACCC
>BEXV01003512.1:26436-37391 GCA_003118195.1 Hemicentrotus pulcherrimus | reverse complement strand
AGTGGCACTTTCTGGAAAAAAGGGGCACCTTCAAAGGGAATTTCAAATCTCAAATATAATTGTTGTTATACATTGGTATATACCCCTATATTGTATTTGAATTATCAGGGATTTTTGCAATATTTGTTTCACTTTGTACACAGTACAAGATATCGCTTAAGAATCATACTTTGCATTTGGGTGTGATGGAAAATCCATTTGCGAGCGAGGATAAAAATTATTATTTGTGAGGTTGCAGTGCGAAAAATTACATCTTATAAAGAGGAAATAACAATCCTGATGGGGTTATAAGCACATGTTCATAACTTAAGACTTAAAAGACCTAATTTGATAAGTAACATAAAGTATATCATCAATAGTATATCATCAATAAAAGAAAGTGAGCGTAGCGACCGAGCTTTAATATGGTGGGAGGTGCTCTTAGTCGCTTGAAATGGGCACGTTTAATGATGAGAGGAAAAGGGGACACTTATCAGAAAGAAAAGTTGCTCGTGCCATATAGTACAAAGAGCAATTGTCAGAGATGAAAATGCAGCACTTTTTACATATTTAAAAAGAGGCACTCACCAGGAATAAAAAAAGGGCACTTATGAACATAGGAAACGGGCATTTGTCGACGGAAAAGGGGCTCCGATCTGATTGTGACAGAGGCATTTATAAGAGGTGAAAAGGGGCATTTATGAAAAGGGGATCAGGCCCTTAAGGGAAAAGGGGCACGTAATATCATTGTTAAAAGGGAAATTATCAGAAGTAAAAGGGGCACGTATCGGCGCACCTGAAAAAGGACAATGACCAGATATGAAAAGGTGCACTTATGGGTATGAAAAAGGGGCACTTACAATAAAAGAAATTGTGCATTAGTTGAAAGAAAAGGGGGTACTGACCAGAGGACCGCATCTGATTTTGGCGCTCTCCAAAACAAAGGTGGATGCCAGAAGCATATTTGCTAGATTTGCTGGAGGAAGAACATGCCTTGATCTTCTGCACGTTGTAGGCCAGCTGACGTATCATGGTGCGGTCGTATTGCTCGCCCTACAGTCCGGGCATGGTCATACGAAACCCGCCGTAAGTCTCCTGGGCAACTCAACATGTAGTCCAGAATCTGCACGGTCCTCTATTATTTCCCTACACACTTGATTCAAGCCGTCGAAGATGGCGTTATCAACAAACTCATAATTATGCTCACTTGCCCAACCTTTTTTTCACCGGGCGTCCTAATTTAATGATCGCGCCACCATCG
The DNA here is from genome assembly GCA_003118195.1 of Hemicentrotus pulcherrimus. Lineage (NCBI taxonomy): Eukaryota > Metazoa > Echinodermata > Echinoidea > Camarodonta > Strongylocentrotidae > Hemicentrotus > Hemicentrotus pulcherrimus. The sequence goes on along the minus strand of BEXV01003512.1, from coordinate 36,151 downwards.
GCTGGGAGCAAGTATGGAGGGAGAGGTAGAGTTGGTTCTGCACTGGTGGAGATTAAAATTAAATAGGCCAGATTCTGGACTACTCGACATGACGCGCCATGACTCGCAGCACGATCGTCTTGCTCGTACTCTTGGAAACTCAAATAGCACTCGCGTATACTTCAAGGTGGCGAGTTGATACGAGTTTGAAGAGTGCAATGCGAGCTTATAATTGTTACGAGTAATGCGAGTATATTGCGAGTGTAATTAGCGAGTTCATCTCGAGTAACATCGAGTCAGTAAATTTTTTGAACTGCTCGCGACTTCGAGGAGAGTCGTCGAATGTTGTAAAGGTTACTCCGAGCCGTTACGAGTTTTTGCGAGTTATCCCAAGTTACTAGAAGAGCTTTTCGCGAGTTATTGCGAGTGCCTCTTTGAGGCAAATTAATAACCACAATTCGCCATAATTAACTCGCTCATACAACTCGGCTAAGTGGGAGCCCTGCTAATGCTTAGGTCACATATAAACCGGGCCCCGTACAATTTTCCCTACCCGGCGGCTTGCCGTGGACTTAGAGACCGTACGGGAACCGTCCGAAATTCATTTCTACGGCATGTGTGGTCACATATTCTGCGGCGCCCTAAAGGTGCCCGTAGAAAATTGGTCGAGTGAAATGCAAGGCGCCCGTAAGGGTCCCGGCAGGGTGCCGGTCGAGTCCCGACCGGTAACCTTACGAGCTCCGCGTCCGATGAGCAGGTGTAACGATGGCTCCCGGAAGGTGCCCTGCCGGGTTCCGGCCGGGGTCCTCAAGGCGCCCGGCCGGGTGCCGTGCGGTGCACTGAACTACAGAGCGAGTCAGAAAACAAGTCCAACCTTTTAAAAGTTGTATTGTTTGAAGTATGAATATTTAATCAAGGGCTTCATGATATATTTTGATAGAGTTATCCTCCCAGTACACGTAAGTACCATTTTCATTTGAATCTCTGCATGCATCACTGAATAAGATATCCAGAAATGAACAACAAATACTAAATTGAAATTGAATTGAAATTGAATATCAGACAACCTTTACAAGATTGCCAGATCTCACTTGCGCCAAGTTACTGGGTGAGAAATTAAACAGTGCATTGAACAAAGGCAGTCAGAGTAGTCAGACACGCGCACACGCACGCACACACACACACACACATACACGCGCACATGCACAGGTTCACGCACACAAATGAGCATTCCATTCCCGACATGGCCCACCCAAACTGTTACTTTTTGTCGGGAATTCTTGTTATCGTACGAAAAGTTGAGTGGCCGCTGTCCTCTTGGTGTGTATTGGCGGATGTTGTGCATCATGATGATGATGATAATGATGATGATGATGATGAAGATTAAGATGATCACAATGATGATGATGATGACATGATGGTGGTAGTGAATGTGTACAAAACGGAAATATTTTTAGAGTTATGCCACTTAAACTTTCTGCGATCTTGATAAAAATCAATGCTCAATCAGAAAAGGGGTGATTATGAAACAATTGTCACCGTGTGTGTTGTGAGTGTTGTATGTGCGTGTGCGCGTGTGCATGTGCGTGCGTGTGCGTGTGATTGTGTGTTTTTGTCTGTCTGGCTAATTGTTCAAAACATTATTTTATTCCTCACCTAGCAACTTGGTCCAAGTGAGATATGACAGTCTTGTAAAGATTGTCTGATGTTCAGTCATGCATGCAGAGATTCAAATGAAAATGGTACATAAATGTACTGGGAGGATAACTCTATCAAGACATAATGAAACTCAAGATTAAATATTCATACTTCAAACAATACAACTGACCTGGGACATTTTTTTCTGACTCACTCTGTAGGTGTCTTCTGGTATCCGCATCTCCTGTATTTAGAACTGCGTTGTACATTTCGAGATGCCGCCGCGAGGGACCCGCACGGGCAGTATTCATTTTAAATGGCCCCGGACGGCCTATTGTTGTGCATATCACCCGGGCTCTTGAGGGGCCCGTGAGGGCGCCGTAGGGTACAAGTACGGAACCCTTGAGCACCGCAATTAAGGCGCCCGTAAAGATTTTTCATGAGAATTGACCCCAAAATCGTGCGGGGCCCGTCCGGGCACCGTCCGGAGCCCGCACGGGACCCGTAAGGTGCACTACGGGCCCTTTACGGGCTTTCTACGGCCTAACGGTCAGATAAAAACGCCGGGAAAATTGGGAGCAGCCAACTCAGCACCACGGCGCCCGTACGGCTTCAAAAACCGTCCCGGCACCCGTAGGAACTTTACGGCAACCGGCCGGACACCGGCCGAAAATTTCCCAAATGTATGTTTTTACTCGCCGTACGGGCCCCGGAGTGTATATGTGAAAGTCCCATTATGGAGAGAGGCGCGGCAGATACAAGAGAGAGGGAGAGAGAAGAACAGAAGATAACGCGCATGCCGGCATGTCTGGAATAGAGGGTTGATCGATGGCGTATTGCGTAAACAAAATCTGTGTGGCGCGTTATTTTGAAAGTGATTGATTTTGTTTGAGAAAGAGAAGGACACGAGAGAGAGAGAGAGAAATAGAAGGAGAGAGGCGCGACAGGTACGATAGAGAGAGAGAGAGAGGGAGAAAAGAACGGAGGTGTACGCATTAAAGTCTGGAATACAGGGTTGATCGATGGCGTATTGCGTAAACAAAAATCGGTGTGATGAGAGAGTAGTAGAAGTAGTAGCAATAGTAGTAAAGTAGAGAAGTAGTTCAGTAATTGTTTAGCGCATAATACGTTATGAAATAACATCTCTATGCGCCTCCAAAGAGCTTTGAAATTTATTACCCTAGCTTTAGCTCCGGCAACCTTATCAGCGCACAGTGCATTTCAAGGAATAATCCTTCCAGTACCCATTTACCTCACATGGGTTGAGTGTGGCAAATGAACAATGTCTTACCAAAGGACACTAGTGTCGCGGCGGGACTCGAACCGCGGACCTTGTGATCGACAGTCCGGTGACGTATCGACTCGACCACAACACCTCTACAGAGAGACGACGAACGGAGGATCACGTGCCAGCCTTAAAGGCACCCTGCATGACACCGTCACGATTTTGGTAATTCGCACATGGTTTGCGAATAATTTGCGCATTGTTTCGTGCTTCTTTCTTGTCACAACGGGAAGCCTTCACGGAACATGCGGGAGGATGAGGGCCAAAGCGGCAAATGCGGCCAATGCGGGACAAGGCTTGAAATTCGTGGCACAACTTTCGAAATTTTCAAAAATTTTGCACGACAAATTTGGTGGACGACTTTCGTGATCGAACAAGTTCGCGAACTATGCGTATCCTTTACGTTTACATACCCGTGTCGTTACTGACCGGTGCGTGCCAATGCCCGAGTGGCACGCATGTAAGTAACGACCAGTTCACGACAGAATTTACGAATAAATTGCTCACAATTTGCGCATCGGCTGCGCATACTTCCCGCACACTGCATGAGTTTTTACATTACTTGTGACAATTAATGCGTGGATAATGGCGTCAACAATACGTAAGTATATGGCGTAAGTATGACGTAAGTATATGTCGTAAACGTGACTATGCATGCCATGTTGTTAAGCATAATTACACGAACGATCACGGTCTTCGAGCAACTAAATAGGGACTTTTAGATTTGCACGTCGACAGCTTTGACTGCAACGTGTGACGTCATTTTAAGGCACTGCGCATGCGTCACGTCGTCTCAGTTGGCGATCGAGATTGCGTACGTCAACCTTGATTTTCCTAAATCTAGTACGATACTAGTATTTGCCACATAAAATAAATAGTTCCTCAGGTAGACAAAGGAACATCCCTTCCCTGCTATTATGTAAAAATGTGTAGAACAGGTGTCACATGCATATTCACCTGTTCTACANCTTTGCCGCAGACTTTTAGTCTGCGGCAGGTCTGCGGCAGGTCTGCGGCATACTTTTCACTTTCCTATGGGTATTCACCTATTCTACACATTTTACATAATAGCAGTGAAGGGATGTTCTACCACAGCTATTGTTAAGTAGAATGAGGAACTGTATAGTTTGTCCTCTTTTTTTTGTCCGTCATGTTCATGTGTTACTTCCTGCATGTATATCGCCGAGTGCAATCTAAAAGATTGGTTATTGTAGTCAACATGGGCAGTTGAGTACGTTGACACGCATGATCAGTCGGCGTTCGTCGTGTTCTCGTCCACTCAATCTAAAAGTCCCTAATATCATCCGTACGCCTCAATGTGGGGGCAATGCCGGAACAAAAATTCGTGCAAGTGTCAGGGTGGCTTAAAAACAATACAGGATCGATTGATCGATGGCGTATTGCATAAACAAAATTAGTGTGTGGCGCGTTTTCTGACAGTGATTAATTTTGTTTGAGAGAGGCACGACAAGTATGAGAGTGAGAGGAAGAACGGATGAGCACGTCCCAGCAAGTCTGGAAAATACAGGGTTGATCGATGGCATTGCGTAAGCAAAATTGGTGTATGGCGCGTTTTTTTGACAGTGATTAATTTTGTTTGACTTTGGCGATTATTCGACTTACAAAAATCAACTAATACAGAAAGATTTAACACACATATTAATGTCTACAATGGAAATTTGGGGCTTTTTTTTCTCACTGACTTCAGTGGTTATTCGACGGATATATATGACGTTGACTGTTCATAGTCTATTCATCCACAGATTAACATCTCTAAAATCATATGACTTCAAGTTCAGCTAAACTGATTGAAAATAAATTTCACCGCCATTAAAATTATAATCAAGCTTTTGTTTATCACACATTGGAATGATTTGTCAAGTTTTGTTTATTTTCATGTATTAACCTGTAGTTTCAGAGTTTATCTCAAGTTTACTTCAATTTATTTGTGTTTCAAACAAAACATTACAAATCAATTATAAATATTTACAACACATGTAGAAATACACATTGGAATCAGAGGGGTACACTAAAAAGCAATACTTGTACATGTGAGAACACCTCAAATAATACTTAAGAATAATGAGTTATTATTTTAACAAGTCAGTAACTACAAAAGGAACTACAAAATAGGGGGGAAAGGGGGATGCCAAAAGAGACGGGAACGATCGAGACAAGACCCCCGACGTCATGGGAAGATCTTCTCCTACACCAAGGATGGACGCAAAGTGCTGGTGAGCCATCAAAATGACCTTGAGTACTTTGATTAGGATTTTTGTTACCTTCACCTAACATTTTACAGTACATCATTTGTTATACTTATTTATTTGAATTTCTATGCAAGCTTGTCAATGTAATCACCAAATTTGTATGATTTTCCATTTCATGATGTCAGTGATTTTGATTTGCTAGGGTTCTTCGATGCTGGTAAATTTTCTTCTGATCTCAACTGTTAATATGAATCTGCAACCAGAAATTTCACACGCTATCTTAATTCTCAAGATCAAATAAATTATAATTTATTTGATAATTTATCTGAGTCAAAATACTTCAACGAAGTGGAATTTCTTAACAGGCTCCAATCTATGATGCCTTATCGTTTTAGCCTTGTTCATTTCAATGCAAGAAGTTTGTACACAAATTTTGATAATATTTCAGATTATGTAATGTCGCTAAATTTTCCATTTACTGCAATAGGACTTACTGAAACTTGGATGTATAAATAAGTAGCATTTTTAATTTTTCTCGTTATTCGTTTTACCAAGCTCCTCGCTTGAATGGTCGTAGAGGGGGTGTTGCGCTGTTTATAGATTCTACTTTTACGGTACGTATTCTTGATCATGCATTCAAACGAACGGTGTAGAGTCACTTTTTATTGAAGAAGTACGTAGTCGACAGAAAAATATAATTTTAGGGGTTGTTTATCGTAAACGATCTGGTAACTTGACTGATTTTACTGATGAATTTGATAGACTTATGCAAACTATATGCACAAGTAATACAATTAACTACTGCACGTTGTGGGTGATTTTAATCTGAATTTATTAGAATCTGATAAATCCTCAACTACAAGTGTTTTTTTAAATGGACTATTTTCGATAGGATTGTATCCATTGATTGATAAACCAATCCGTAATTTTTATAATTCGGCTACATTGTATACACTGTTGGTCATAATGATGGAATAATTATTGTTACCCCAATTTTTGGAAAATTCTATTCCTAATAGATCTAAATAAAAGTATACATTGAATGTATGCTTTTATTTAGAATTTCTCAGATTTTATTAAATAATAATTTGTGAGTGTTTGTTTTGCGTGACCGCTAAAGCATGTGTGTGCTGCTATGCTAATCAACTTGGGGACCTACGTCAAAACTGACAGTAATGAGAATTAATGCCTCATAAGAGGGCACTAATATAGCACATCGACACGGTTTTGATCCTGGAGGCTCACATTAACGAGGCCATTGCTTAGCCACTGAATCATGACTGTACACAGCGGGGGCTAGGGTACGTCGCCGCCCCCATAAATACCAACCCAAAATAAAGAAAATGCAATAAATCATCAATAATTGATTGCATTCTCCTCTTTAGGGCCATGCATTACGGTTCAAGGCATGCCCACATAGAGGATTTTTTTATTGTGGGACCACTTCTTTTTCTGATCTGATGCGCCCATTCATCAAGCCCATGTGGCGTCTACGGATGCACCCTTTTCCATCCTATACTCTTAGTAGATTTCATCATGTCTTCTTTTTCTTTTTCTTATTTTCCTTATTTTATTTGTTTAATCAAACAAAATTAATAAATGTATATATTTCAATGTATTTTTCTTTGCCTATGTATGTATTACAACAATGTATAATTAGGGAGGTGTCACTTATAAAAGTGACGCCTCCCTGATTCAATTCAATACTTTACATGACAAAGATAAAAGAACACGGCCATAACACAAAGAGTAGACAATGCCAAAAAAAAAGTGAGATATCGGGGTACAGAAAATAAAGCAAAATGATGAGCTGCATAATGGGGTTGAGAAGATGATGAGGAAAGAGAAATGCGCATTCGAAAGGAGATAAGCATGATAAGGCACAATATAATATATTAAATTACAGAGTTAACTAAAGGTCTAAATAAATCAGTTTTTCTTCTTCAGATTGGCAACAATTTTTTGTATTTTCCACTCTTTTACAGTTAAAAGAAATACAAAAGTGTATATGAATTAATCGTATATACAAATTACGAAAAATCAACACAAAATAGCTGCTATATGGGTTTTTTATGGAGGGTCTTCAAGGAAGGTGCAATTTGAAGCTAACCTGTGGTATTTGTCTGCGCTGGCAGGTAAAGGTTTCCCTGACAACGCTGCATCTAGATACGTGTATGTCCATTCAGATTTGGCAAAGAAAAGGTATCGAAGATTCTGTGAATGGAAAGAAAACAGCTAAAGATATACAACATTTGATTTCAAACTCCTCATAAATTTGTTTGTAAAATTCAAGTCTGATCAGTTATATCTCTCTTGTCATCGGATATAGCTTTGTTTACTATCGTTGGAAAAAAATGTTTATTCCTCTATACAGTGATACCACATTTGTTATGATTTTCGCGCCACGGAACGAGAAGTACATAGGTATAAGGGGCAAGACAAAAAGTGAAAATTTGTAAAATGCATTGGTATTCCCTTCCTCCCTCCCTCCCTCCCTCCCCTATCCTATCCCCTCTCTCCCTCCTTCCCTTGTCTCCCTCTCCCCTTCCCATCTCCTTTCATATACCTACCTCATCTCCTTTGGGTATTTCAAACCCTGTTTTGCGCCTCCCTGCCAGTGTGTTGTGGAGTGAGTGCATGCAGAAGCAATAAAAGGACGTCCTTTTACCAACATCTTTCTCAAACCCTTTGGTGATTGCTGCATTTACTCTGGAATAGGAAGACACGTGTCATAAATTCATCATGATAATTAGCATTAGCAATCATCACCATCTTAATCATCATCAATATCAATATGATCATTATCATCATCACCACCACCTTCAGCTTCATGAAGATCATTAGGTTTCAATAACACCCTATTTGTATAGATACTACAAAAAGTATATGAAAATAGAAAAGAGGAAAAGCCCAGGTCATGTTTTGTTCTTAACAATGCAGGGCTAATACTTCATAATATTCAAAACGGAATACGTGATACATAACATACAAATATTATATTAACGGACACGTTTAACACGTCGTTTGTTTGGGGTCACAGGGGCGTTAACTCCATGTCAAGGTAATATGGATCAATGCCATTGTGGCTCCAAACAGTCAATGTTACATAAATGCGAAATGAATATATAGAATTTAGAAACAAAATATGTGACTGATGTGTAAGTAACACGACTCCTTCAGTGGGCGGAAGCACAACACTTATTGAGGCCTAAATTTATGATTATTACCCAAAACATATAGGTACTTCATGATATTGATCAGAGGCAGAGGTTGAACATCACACATGCTGCAAGATAAAGATGAGTTCAGGTCATGCAATTACATTGTGAACAAAGCTGTCTGAAAGCAATTGTGAAAAGTTAATTTCATAGTATACAAGAACTGATTTCTATTGGTATTCTTCCAAACTTACATACTAATAATGAGAAAGCTTACACTTCATTATTTAGTTTTTACCAGAAATAAATGTCCTCTTTAAATGACGATTGACATTGACAATGACAATGGACACTGAATACAGCTTCTTTTCAATTGCCATCATGATCCTTGAATTTGAAGGGTCAAGACCTGGGCCCCGTCTTCCAAAGAGTTGAGATCAATCTCAACATGGCAATGGCCTATCAAGATCATCGTTACATGCGCGTATTGTACAGCACGCGCACTATCAACCAATGAGAACCGTTGTTTCAAAACTGCGATCGATCGCAATTCTTTGTAAGACGGGGCCCAGATCAATTACTTCAACAATTTTAGCTCTGTACTGTTGAAAGATCTAATATGTACATAAGCACATGTGGAACATGTCTGAATATGAGAATGGTGTTGGGAGGAGAGAAAGGGGGAGAGGGAGATTGAGTTTTGGGGGTCTTTACAAATACTTCCAACAACTTCAGCTCTGCTGTAAAATCCTATATGTACACAAGCACGCATGGAACATGATGTCTGAATATGAGAAAGGTGTTGAACAGAGTGAGGGGAGAAAGAGAGAGAGAGAAAGAGAAAGAGAGCGAGAGAGAAAGAGAGAGAGAGAGAGAGAGAGAGAAAGAGAGAGAAAGAGAGAGAGAGAGAGAGAGAGAGAGAAGGAAAGAGAGAGAGAGGGAGGGAGGGACATATAAAGGAATAAAGGGAGAGAGAGAGAGAATTGGGTGGAAAAGGAAGAAGGGAGAGAAGATGAGGGACTGAAGCCAAACATTCGAAACCAGCAAAACTTTGAGAAAATCTGAACGAGAGAGAGAGAGAGGGAGAGAAAGGGCGAAGGGAGGGAGGGGAGACACAGAAATAAAGAGAGAGGGAATGGGAATGGAGAAAGATAGTGGCCATTAATGGAAAGAAGCTAATTTTCTTCACTATACCTTTTAACGTTTTTTTTAAACAGTTTCTTTAAAACAAGAAATCAATCTCCTCTATAAATGACGATTGACTTTGACATTGACAATGAAATTGCCATCACGATCCTTCAATGTTAAGGGTTGGGGTCTTTACAAATACTTGAACAACTTCAGCTCTGCAGTAAAATCCAATATGTACACAAACAGAGCTAGAACAGGATGTCTGAATAAATTATGAAAAAAGGTGTTGTACAGAGAGAGAGGGGGATGGAGAA
>BEXV01003510.1:15901-37095 GCA_003118195.1 Hemicentrotus pulcherrimus | reverse complement strand
TTTTTTTTTTTTTTTTTTTTTTTTATGGCCGAAAAAGAGGGGTGGGGTTAATACACGAGGGCGGTGTATACATCGTTAATTACGGTAAAGGGTTTTTGTTTTTAATATAAATGTACTCAGTGCGCGCTCTTTAACAGATTAAGTTATAGTTATGCTTCCTTATGTTAAAGTAGACCTCTTGGTTTTCTTTTTCAAAGAACGCTTCCGCAGTCAAGCCCATACATGCTTTCCTCATTCGTTGTGGGTGGGTTGATAACCAGTGAACTCATTTTACGTCAATCTTATGCACTGTGGGCTGTACATGTGAACTATACCACTAATATAATTGCATGTCAACATTAGGGGGGTATTGATTAGATATTATTACTAATAATAAATAAATAAATGATATATTTTAGAATTTTTTAGAGTAAAACATTAATGTTTGTCTTACTCCCATTTCGTTTCAGATGTTGCTGTGGATCTGTTCCAGAATGCTGCTGAAAAGAACTTGGGGACGTTCACACGTCGCCATGTTGCCAAGTTTAATCGGTAAGCGGATGCATGTGTGAAAGAGGGCTAGGCTTATCATACATAAACATACACTGCATAATGTAGCAATGCTGAAAAGGAAGTGCCCTAGCTGTCTTCTGGGTATGGTAATAAGATATGGGATTGTGTTTGAGTTCTAGATTGTGAATGAGATAAGAAACTAGTCACTATGATATCGATGTCACTCGCTCTTCATCCACATACATGTAAGAGTCTTCAAGGTATATCCACTATTGTAAACTGAAATTACAATGTATGGTCATTTGGTAATGTGAATATGTAGAGCATAAAACATGGATAGAGTTTACATGGAAATTGATTTTGATTTTGAAAAAGAGGAAAATATACATTTTACTCTTCTATCATGCTTTTGGGGGCACAAATTGTCATTATGATCATAAAATGGGGCACAATTTCATTGCTCTGGATTGATTATCAAATCCGTGATATAAATGATAGGTGGTTCCACGATTAACTCAACTCATTTATTTAATTTAGGCACTTTACATGTACATGTATATCACTCTTGCCTAAAACTGCATGTTCATAAAGTGCAGTAATACATGAAAAATAGTAATTCACATACATGTACATGTATTTGCACAGAATTCAGTTGAGTTTACCATTTATACACTACAGGTTTCACTTTGAATATACCAATAAATATTTATATCTTTACATAGTAATTTTTTCGTTGTGTAATTTGAGCATGGTTTTTTCGTCGCAGATACAATAAAGAAGAAAAAAGGCAAATATTAACATACATGTACATGTACATTGTCCATATTTCTGTACCCCCATTTAAATTGTTAAAAGCTGTTGAGAGATAGAGAAATTGAATAAGAACCATTTCTCTATTTATAAATGTGATGGGAATTCATCATTTATCTTTGTGTAGGAATGGACAGATTAACCCTTCGTCTTCCATGCTGGGTATGATGTACGCTCGCCGCCTCAAACGACAAAAATCTTCCTACCTCCAGAAAGTGACTTCCACCGAACTCTTCCTGGTTTCCATGGTAAGTTTAGTTATCAAGCAGTTAGAGATGATGATTAGTGTTAAGCCCTGATGTTTGTTCTTTGAAAATCTTTCTTAAAGATTAAAGATAAACTTTAGTACTGGTAATGCGATTGCATTGTCAAAGAAAAGGTGTGGAAAGGATAAGAAAGAGATGATCATGTAGCATGTAAGTATTGGTGTGCACTGCAAGGTTCTGGAGTCATCAAAATCATAATAAATTTGACCAAGTCTTGATAAAGTAACAAGCACTGTACACAGAAAGCTATATATATGGGACAACACACATGGTGTCGGGGCTAGTACTACCTTGATTTCCTTGTCTTTCTATGCTCATCACTCAGCAAGTATACATTTGCTTCCAAAGTTGTTTGGCACATGTCATTTATTTGTAATCTTGAACATTCAGTGTAAGTTTTGTTTGATTCTGTGAGAATCAATTTTCTTTTTTAAACCAGAACTGGAGTTTATCTTTAACCAATGTTCTGAAATTTGCAGTCCATTTTTCACTCATGGAATAAGAATTGAATGCTAAGGAGTTTAAATTGTAGCATGTTTAATACATGATTCTTTTACACATTGATAACCATTAATGAATTCACTGGTTATCCATGGTATTCCTTTGATTATCATCCGTCTTTGTTGGTTTACATCCTTGTTTATTCCATACGACTGTCATGTTTGTTTGTCTTGCCCTCCAGATGCTGGCTACTAAGTTTCTCTATGATGAAGGTGAAGATGAAGAGATATTCAGCGATGAATGGGCGGACAGTGGTAAGTTAGCCTGTTGACTCCTGGAGCCTAGCATTCGCATTGACTTACTACAGGAACCACCTTGTTATCAATGACAATAACTTAACTTATTCATACATTCTGTAGGTATTACCTTGTTGATCAGATGTGGCCTTCCGCAAACGTAGGGAAGAAAAAGTTGCCCTATTTGAACAAGAATGATGGACAATTTTGTGCCCAAAAATGTAATTGATGGCTTCATTTAGTTCCATACTTTCCAAATGCATGACCAGTTTATACATACATGTAGGTTATAGTATTGTATTTGTAAAGTTGAAGACATGTTTTTGTCATTGCTTCTTATCAGTGCTTTAAGATATCCATTGTAGTTTGCCCATTGCAGTAAGGAAATAGTTTTGTTGCCAATGTTTGTTTTTTTTTTTTTTTTTTCTTTATCATTCGTCTTTCATTGTTTTACAGCCAAGATTGATGTCAAAAGGGTTAATGAACTGGAACGAGACTTTCTGGAAGCAATTGTAAGTGGGAGTGTCGATGTCATTCAAGTCTTTTTTAATCAATGGCAATTCTCTTGTTTGTGCTAGAATAGTCATCTCTTGCCATCTCTGTAGGTGAATTTTTTTTTTTTGTACACAATTATGCCTACAAATCTATTTATGGTAATCTATTTTGACATAAATTACTGTCAAAGTTACTTTCAGAAAAAGCATAAACCTTCAGGATTTCTTTTTACTGTAGCTGAAATATGGACTTATATTTGTATTGACTTTGAATTAATATGTTAATGTGCCAATTTTTCTATGAACATTTATTTAATAGCAATCTGTAGTTGAATTGGATAAGGCAAAAATAAGGGTGAATGAATATTGATTTCCATGCATTTTTAATTGAATAATAAATGTTGCTATGTACACACATTTGTATGAAGTTAGCATTGTTTTTATTATATACTTGCAGGATTGGGACCTGTACATCAAACCAGATGAATTCTACGAGTTCTTGCAACAAATGGAAACTTGGTAAGTATTATAAGAATTTACCAATACTTAGTAGCTCTGTAAGATTCATATACCCATGAGATATGATTGCTATCAAAATTAGAGCTTCAATTTAAAGTCAGGACATTTGTTGAAAAATCCACAAAAAGAATAAATATTGCAGCTTGTTTTTTATGTCAAATCATTTTCACATTTGTGAAATTTTAGGGTCTGTAATTTACAAGAAATTGTCTCTTTTTTACACGATTTGGAACAGAACCACAATGCATGTCAGACCAGTGTAGTGATTTGCCTTCAGATTTTGCGGATGAGAAGTGAAGGTTGCAGTAAAATAGGCAAAGACAACCCACTAATTAATTCAAAGATCTGAACCGCTGGAAGTATAGGGAAATCAATTTCAGGCTCATGTTCTAGATTTGTGCAAATAGGACAGACATAGTTGTATTAACAGATTAGGGATGATGAATGAACTAATGTTGTAGGCACATAATTGCCATCAGGCTTCAGAGATTCTGTGCTGCTATGCGTATGTTCGTTGAAACTCAATTGGCTATCATGAAGTGCCCCTCAAAAATTCAAGCTGAAAACACAATTGTTCTTGAATGTGTAATCTAAGTTTTTGTGATATAAATACAGTGATGTTTTAACATGCATAGAGAACATGCTGGTACTACATGTGTGCATCTACCAAGCAATGTAATGTTATTATTATTGTTGTTGTAGTTGTTGTAAATATCAAGACACATGAATTGCTGAAAGAACTCATCAAGAGGAGTATACATGTAAGATACAGAGGAGTAACAAATGAAGAGATTACATGTCATGCGAGTATGCGTACAACGAATTGGAATTCATTTTATGATTGTCCTGTCTTTCTGTGTAGGATCGCCTTGAACGAGGGACGTCGGAGAGGCTGGTTTTCCTATTCGGATTTCAATGTCCTGATGGAGCATAGAGACTGGTATACTACCATTTCTCAGCTGCTGGACCAGTCTTTGAAAGTATGTTTAGATCGAAAGAGATTTCTATGAGTGGTCACTTTGAGAAAAGCAGTAGTCATGAAGAAAAAGAAGATGCACAGGATCCATTCATTTTATTTTCATTGTAAATTAGAGTTGACAATTAAAACATATTTTTTCCATACATAGGTATGCAAAATAATTATAATGGAACCATGTTGATTATAATTGAATGCACTGACCAATGGTAAGATTATGATCAGATGCTATTTTCAAAATCTCCAAAACAACAGCTAAAATTAATTTAGACCAGTAACAATTTTGTTTACTGTCTGAGATACAGTCTTAGAACTTTGCTGTTTAAAAATTTTGTGAGAAAAAAGTTTACTCTTTCATAATAAGTGTCAATTTGATAGTAAATTTATGTTTAATATCTTATATCTCTTTTTGTACAGATGATTGGTTTGTGTCTGGCTGCGTACTCCTTGTGCAGTGCCATCCTGTGTTGGTCAGTTCTGCTCATGCAACACCAATCTGCGATCCCAGCGATGCCACCGGCTTCGGACAACTACAGTCATGTGTTTCATGGAGTCCGCCCTCTCAAGGCGACCCAGGTGGCCTCTCACCAGAGCGAGATCATGCTGCCGCCACTCCATGTTGCTGGTGCCACACCCGACCAAGCATCAACTTCCATCGAGACGACCCCTTGTCCTAGCTGCAGGCAATGTTGCTGCAACAACGTCCAAGGTCACTTCGACTCTCAAAGCATGTCCGACAGCGATACCTCTCCTTGCCATCTTCCAGACAACACACACCTTGAGCCTTTGAGCTGTCAGCAATGTCGCACCAGACGGATCGATGATGATCTTTGGTTACGGACTAAAGTTGATGATGTTGGCCAGGCCCTGATTACTTTCTACCGCGCTCTTCTTGTTGCTTACTACGACACTTCCTCTGAGATACTCTCCAACAACAGCGATCCGGGCAGTCCAGTGGACAGTCGCTCTCACCCGATCAACCACTCCACAACCCACGGCGAACGCATCTCGGCTCCACCCCCATCAGAACATCTTCCAGTCCCGAACTGCCCTCTCTTGTCAAGACCTCAAGTAATGCTGAACACAAGGAATTCAAACATGAACTCTGACTCCACTCTAGCTTCCAGGAAGCAGTGTTCTGTATGCGATGGCATGGCCAAGCGCAAGGTTCTGCAAGACAGAATCCATATGCTGCTACCAAAGTCCATGGTGGAGAGTGCTTTACCAGCGGCTACAGGAACAATTCCTCTCATTATAGCATAGTGATGGGTTTCTCGTACATTAAAGTATGAGACAGTACAAGGTTCAACAAAGATGGCATGAAAATATATAAAATTTGGCACGGGTGTTTGTTTAATGCTTTACACTATAAAATTTCACATGAGCATAAAAAGGCGATTTTAGTCCCATTCAAAGAACAAGAAGTGAAATAAATTCAAGTGGATTCTTGAGATGCAAAAGCTACTAACACATAAAAAGACAATTCTTCTTGTCAGCCAACAAAACACTAGGTGATTATGCAAAGTCTAATTGCTTGGGATAGGAATACCAGGGATAAATTCAATAAAAACATAATGAATACTATCAAAATTCAGAGGTACTATTTTTTTTTTAATACTGCCATTGCTGTTTTGCAGTCGCACTTCAATCAACTTGCGAACATGCGGAAAAGGAAACATAGCAAGTTAAAATTCAGTACTTCAATGAGATATGATCATGCCGGTCATAGAAATGCGTGAAGGTTTAAATTTGAGGCTTGTAGTGTGAAAGTGCATGTTTGAATTATTAGTTGCATTTTTTGCAAGTTGGACATGTATTTAATTTGCTTGATTTGTCCACATGGGTATACATGTAGGATCGGCTTCACATTGTAAAAATCAATAGCATTTACAGGAGTAATGTTAAAAAGAATCTCGGCCAATTTCTCTCCCTTACATTTCAAAGCTGATGTTCCCTGCATTTTCAGGGGAACAGGGTCTTTTAAAGGTAAAGACCAGTGTTGGAAATGCCCCAATTTCAAAAAATGAAATGGAAGCTCTCATTACCAATCATGTGAAAGAATATGTTTTGACTAAATACATGATGATAAAAAATTTGCCGGGAAACCGCCTACTAATTCATATATTTGGTAAATATGGACTTGGTAATGAGGGTTGATGCTTTACCAAAGGGCACTAGAGCATCGACTTGGTTTGAACCTGGCCCTCTTGGTTACTAGACCTCTGCTCTTCCATCGAGCCATTGTATCTCCTCACACCATTGGAAGAAATGATAGTCAAATTTACTCTGAAGGCTTAGTGCAAATTTTCGATCTCCCCTACAAGATTACAATATTGCTCTCAAAAATGCAATCCAAAACGCATAATTTTGTAGTATCTGGTTAAAGGATAGAAAGGCCCATTATGATAACATTTTATTTCAAAAGTATATTGCTTTCAGGTGTTTTTACTGTGTAGACTGCATACCCTATCATAAGTTAGTTCTTTTACTATGCCTTATTTATTCCGTTTTCATAGAGCATGATTTGATACCTGTTTATTGGGGCGGTACCTTTTAGTTTTATGCATGCTGTGCTTCGTCTATTTATTAGTTTGAAGTTGTTTTCATATTTAATCTTAGCTATTGTGTTATACCTTCATATATGCTATTCTTGTAGAGCAGAAAGAATTTTGGTTGAAAAATTGAGTGAATATTACAAGTATGTTAAATCCATAGGTCTGTATTCTACTTTGGTCAAATCCAGAATCAGGGTCTAAAATCACATCTAACAAAGGAAATTTCAGACCTTAAAGCTTAAATCCCTTTTTTTTTTCTTCTCCCTGGTATGTGACATGAAATGTATAGGTGAGGTTCAGCGCTTGTGTGGTTGTTGTTTTAAGCATTATTTCAGTCGCATGTCTCATGTGTCTTTTAGTGGATGATACTACATTATGGGGATCGTTCATGGCATTAATCAGTATACTTCAGTATTATATACAGGGTAAAGGTATAATAATAATAATAATGATAATAATAGATCACATTTATAACGCGCCTAATATAATATATCATATGTATTTCTTTATGAACTTCTCGAACGGTAGCTTTCATGCCATACTAACATTAGTATCTTATGACACTTTATCATATGGGTTAAAGTTGACAATGTTTATTTTAAAGTCCTCCAACATGGCTTTTTATAAAAAGACATTTTAGAAATAAATTGATGAACATGAGCATATATAGCTTCACCTAAAGTAAAACTTTCGTTCCTTGGCTGACTAATTCTTGATGTTTTAGTCTTAGCTAGGGGGCGTACGTAGTTTTCATTTTTTTGGGGGGGGGAGGGGGGGGGTCATCTCTTTTTAAATAATAATTAAAAAAATTATAAAGCCTCTACAGGAAATCACCTTGTAGAAATAAATTGATGAACATGAGCATATATAGCTTCACCTAAAGTAAAACTTTCGTTCCTTGGCTGACTAATTCTTGATGTTTTAGTCTTAGCTAGGGGGCGTACGTAGTTTTCATTTTTTTTGGGGGGGGAGGGGGGGGGTCATCTCTTTTTAAATAATAATTAAAAAAATTATAAAGCCTCTACAGGAAATCACCTTGTACTCTTGCGGTTGTTTTGCAAAGGGCATATTATGTTGGCATTAGAAACAAAACATCAGTATTGGCCTAGCTATAGTTTTGTTAAGGTATGTACCATTATAACCTCCCCAAGTTCTTTTTTTCTACTCTGAATCACTGTATATGTGTAATGAAGTACTTTCAACATGCAGTGTGGAGATGGAGTGTACCAGTTTTCCTTCTTTTGTAGAACAATACAAAATGTACTGTTGCAAATTAGTACACTACGAGGGTTACATTCGACCATGTCTGTATTATGATGGCATTTTACTTTGTCACTTGCTGCATGCATTTCTGCCTTTTAAAAACAACGGGAATGTTTGAGGAAAGTATTAAAGAGTTAATGCATGTTACCAGAGTTTGTGTATTGTTTTCTATTTGAAATATGTACAAAAGGTACTGGCAAATATGGGGAGATCAAAAGTAAACAGAGAATTATGGAAAGAAGAGAGAGAAAAAATACAAGAGTTGAGAGAATGGTGAACAGAAGTGATGTGAAGAGAGGTAGAAAAGTATGAGAGAAAAGAGAAAAAAGGGAAAAGGAAACGAAGACCAATTAATGTGGATGTCAATATTCGGGAATGGCCATATTAAAAAAAAATGTGTACAACTGAAGTAAGAAACCTATACTCAATCGTCATTTCATTTTATTATTGCCCTGAAATGGTAAATATAGTTCTTCTAAAGGATGGAAAACTAGATGGAACTACGACTGTGCGCAGTCGAAAATGATGCCTCCGCCATGGAGCAATTTTACAACTTACTTACTGGAACAGGATTATATAATCAATATTTTTAGAAAGCAACATTATGTACACATTTGAACAGTTGGCTGCATTGTATTCAAATATTATTTATTTCTTCCGTGTGTAATACAAAGAGCATGACAAAGTTAGACATTCATAAATATGTTCCAAAAAAGAAAATGGAATCCTTGATAGACGTAGCTCAGGAGGCAGAATTGACATTCTACAAGTTCCATTAATAATATGCAGTGACTGGAAGAAATGAAGAAAACAAATTAAAAAAGAAAGAAAAGCAAGTTCTCACAAAGAAACATCCTGGTTTGTACTTAAAGAGTCTCTTCGAATAGATGTGTCATAAAAGAACACTTATAATGATCTAAATATGACTTATTGAATACTGGTAATACTTTCATCGTGACACTAACACAATCCTGGTGAAGTAAAACAAAATGGTTTAAGGACACTTTATAATTAAAAAACAATGTAAGTTGAATCTCTTACCAGGTAGTCGCGATACAATGATGGGATATACATAGTACCTTTCACCCAAGGCAAGGGATACTAATCACTGGATATTTTTATTAGCCTAGCTTTAGCCAAGCTATCCTAATAAAGTGTTAAACCATTCAAGATATTCAATTACCTTATTGTCTAAAAAAAAATCATCAACGGACCTAGGACAGCTCATGAAATCTGCATGGATAATCAACCGTTTGGAAGATCATTTCATTCCTATTCCATATGTCAATTTTATATAGCAAAATGGTGGGAACTAATGTGCCTCTATAACTGGAAGCATATGAATAGTACAAATGTACCTGTGAGGCTTATAAAACACAGCTTTATTCATAAGTCTTCCTTCTCTTTCCACTCCTTGTTCAATACTGAAGAAAAATACATGAATTGTGATAATATGTTAAAATGGTAAAGTGAATGACATAAATAAGTTGCACTGTAGTGTACATGTCAGCGGTGCCATACTATCTTAAAAATGCCAATGTGCTTGAATCTTGATAACCACATATTAAGTGTATAGTCTTGCAAACATACCAATAAAAGTTTTAACATGTTATAATGGAGACTCAATTTAAACTTCATGTTGTACTGAAATACCACAATTTCATCAACCATCAAGAGTAATGTTGTTCTGATTAATAACGATCAAATCTGTTTGGCAATCAGCTTGCTTTGAATTTTCAGTCATGAAATTAAAACTATTATATAAAAAATGTCAAAAGATCTGAGTAAACCATAATTTTGTCAGTTTACAGCCTGAAGGGTGTTCACCCCGTGTTAAATTATATTATGAGTTAATGTCCTTCTTGCGTTGAGCACATGATATCAACGTCTGCATACACGAAGGCTGTGACTGCCTGTGACCATTCATAGCTCTTAGGACCTTCTTACAGGCAATCATCTGTGACTGTACCTCATGAAATCAAATAATCAATTAATCAATGAAACAATCAAGTAGTCAATAAAGTAGTACTATTTCTCTCAGTGTAGGTCTTGTTGACATGGTCCAATTTGTCAAGGATCCAGCTAAAATTTAAAAGGATCAACTGTCCATATGTCTCTAGTAGTAATACCTTTCTGTCTTACCTAAATACTTACAATGTTTCATTTGACCCTGTCATTAGAATCATTTTGTTATTCTGCACTTTACAGTACACACTCTCCAATCCACTGGCCAGGGGAGCATTACTAGCCAGCTGCCATTTCACATGTGCACAAATGCTCAACCAGTGACACTGACTTTCACATTCTACCGGATTTATCACCTGGATGGAGAGGAGAGGAGAGGAATAAAGGAACAATATCTTGCTCAATGGCATACGTGCTGAGCCGGGGCTTGAACCCATGACTTCTGCATTCTTAAAGGAAAATGTCTGACTCAATCTGCTGTTTGACAAATGGTAAATGCCGCAGACATGTGCATCGAGTATAGTACTATTAAAGCATACCTCCATTAAACATTCTCTAAAATTTCATTTGCTAGAAAGTGTTTTGGTATCACTCCTTGCTTCCTAAATACCTGACACAATGTGGTTTGATTGTATTTACACATACATAATTCTCTTGCATAATATCCAAATCCTCCTCTGACCCACACAGATAAATTGTGAACACTGGAATGACTAGCCAGTGAACCTAGAAGTGTTATACATATCCATGATGGACTAATATTACTGTACATGTGGAGTTTGTGTTGTTTTAGATGTTGATCTGCTTTCCAGTACTAGGATTGTCTCATGATACGGTCGCCTGGGGGGCATTTCACAAAACTTGTCATCAGTGACAAATGATAGATTTTGTTATAAGCTACTGAAATCCCTGCTTCTGATTGGTTATCAGCAGATTTGTCACTGATTTTTGTAATTTGTCATTGAAAAAAAGCTTTGTGAAACGTTCCCCTGGTCTCAAGCCTACACTTGGGCAATTATCTCTTTTACATTCAGGGTGCAGCATTTTGTACATATTTCACTGGATCATTTGTGGACTAAGTTTCATCAGAGTAGATGCTAATATTGGCTTGACCAACAATACCCCTTACATCAAGGTTTTCTTTTGTATTCACAGTCCTTACCATCGTACAAACAACCTGATAGTCAAGTTTACTCAATCTTAATAAACATATTTATTTTTATACTGAAAAAAAGTCATCCATAAAACTTCCAAAGCTGTGCAAATGTCATACCTCCATAATATCTTTATATTCAATCTTGAGCACATCTTCACAAATTCTTTGACCTTTGCAATACACTGTAGTAAGTTCTGCATTAACTCTTCCAAACAGATGTCATATACCATGAGCTAGCTTCTAGGTAGTAAAATAGATAATTTTGAAGCTTTTAAAGCTCTGCATAAAAATGCCCCAGTACGATAAGACATGATAAAAAATACTGGTATCTTTCTGTTTGTTCACGATAAAATACTTTTATCTGTCTTCAACAATAAGACAAGGGAAAAAGATGAATGTTGGATCTCAGTCTGGTTCTATCTGTCTGGCTGCTGGACCTTGAAAACTCTCGCTGTTGTATCTCCTGATGCGGTTACTATGGTGTTACCATCCCTAGTGGTGGAAGAGGAGAGACAGAGAGGATGTTTTTGTTTTAAAATACAGTCAAACCTGCCCTAGTGACCCCCTGTCTACAAAGACCGCATTTTGTGTTTCCCTTAAAAAATATTTCTCATTGAAACATGTACTATAGGCACCTGTGCATAAAGACCACTTGCCTATAAAGACCCCTTTTCTTGTCTCCCTTGGGTGGTCTTGATAGAAATGTTTCACTGTGTCTAGATTTTGAATACATCTACGGTATCTACATCATCTATACCATGTGAAAACATATACTTAACATTTTTTTAAAGAGAAGATATAGACAATGGAGAAGATTTGTCAAAATTACTGATTATTTTCAAATTTTCACTGAAAAATTAATTAGTTTCCACATATTTTAAATCAGATTCAGAGAATCACTCCTTCCTAAAAACTCAATGAACAAGATTTTGTCTTCTTCTACACTTTACATATCACATGTCACCTAAAGATGAATGGGTGGAGGTTTATTCCTGCTTTCAAAAGCAATGGCTGATCAATCGCAGGAGGAATAATAAATGTTTAGGAGAAATTGAATAAATAGAGAAAGCACTCATCTGCTACCAATCATGCAGTGGGGCTTTAATTACATATATCTATGCCATATGAAAAGATATATTTATTTATTTTTGAATATAGAAAATAAACAAAATATGAAAGCACTGACCTGCTGATTGCAAGATCCAGAATCTCTCCTTGGTGACCCATCCAGGATGCAACCTTCTCTGATGACCGACTGTCCCATAGCTTGACCATTCCATCCAGACCAGCTGTGAAGATGATTGGACTCTCGATATCCCAGGCTAGTTTGACGATACCCGCCTGCATGGAGACAAGAGTATGGTTAGGAAGGGGTTGGTAATAAAATGAAAGTCTGGCTTTGAATTACAGTTCACAATGGAACAATGGATGGGTTAACAGTGAAAAAAGACAAATAATGATAATTGTTATGACTTATCAAACCAAACACTTTTGAGTGATTATAATAAATTAACTTTATAGCACTGAATTCGGTCTTCAATGAGTTTTTTTTTTTTTAATAATAAAATTCAGTATAAAACATCTACCATGTAATTGCAGCGGAGGAATCTGTTTCTGTTTTGGGT
This sequence comes from Hemicentrotus pulcherrimus, assembly GCA_003118195.1. NCBI lineage: Eukaryota > Metazoa > Echinodermata > Echinoidea > Camarodonta > Strongylocentrotidae > Hemicentrotus > Hemicentrotus pulcherrimus. The sequence continues at coordinate 24,237 of BEXV01003510.1, read as the reverse complement.
GAGAAAACTGTAGCCAATCATTCAAATTATTACCGTGCGTATATGGTGTCTTTTTAAAATAATAACTACATGTTCATGTACCACAAAATCAAAAAGTAATTTCCAACAAAGACATAGTCAAAAAAAGGGAACTAAAAGAAAATCAAAATCAAACAGGAACTGAAGGAAACGTAACACAGACATACAAGCCCTGACTGGCTTATTTGATTATGGAACACTAGTCTCAGTTCCCAGCCTGTCTTTGTTACCTAGCCAACAGCTACAACAATGAATGCCAGTGTCCTAAAATACTCTTTGAGCCAGCAGAGGATCTGATAACAGCAAGAACATAGCTTTGATCACATACCTATCTCTAGGTAGGATCCTTCACATTTGTGTGCCAAGAGAAGATATATAGCTCACATCATTTTTTTAAAGGTGTAACTTATTAACCCATCACCAAAGGGACCTGAGTAGTCGCTGTATCAAGTTTATGAGAAGTAGAGAATCCAGCAGTCAATGGGTTAAAATGCGGATTCAAATCCTTACCCCATGGTCACACTGATGTCTTTGCTTCTGTGTAGGGATATCCCAGATACTCAGCATGCCATTTAGGGAGCCCAAGGCAGCAAGGGGCTGACTGTAATAACAAGAAGAAGAATAAATCTATATATACAAGTCGTATATGAAGTCGTAGCAGTACAGAATAAGTAGAACACCTAAATATGGCAGTAGTACTAATACTTGTGGAGTGCAGTGCATACATGTGTTCATGCCGAGCCCAAGATTCCTCTAAATGTATTAGCCTTACAGTATCAAATGATCATAAATTCACACACTACAGATTCACTTCACATATTTTTTGTAGATTAATTCATGACACACTTCTATTCTTGCTCCACGACTCCATCAGGGTACTGAACAAATACACAACTTTAATACAAACAACATGCTACCTCTAAATCAGATGCATAGTACTCCATAGAGTAAACAAATGCTGTCAAGTTCTTTCTAACTTGATCCTCGTGTTCTGCAGGATTAATTCCAAACGTTCTCCCCACCTAAATAGTCAAGGATGATTTACCTGGGTGAAAAGCCCACTGATTCCACCGAGTTTGTTTCTCCAATGTCTTCTTTGATTGCACCACCAGAAAATGTGGCTAAAACCTGTTATTCAAAATCAAACAAAATGAAAAAAATATAGCATATCATTACATATTTGGAACAAAAAGTGTCTTTAAAGGCGATAGCTTTATACAAACAAAGATAGTAGCCCAAAAACCTACATCGATTTTGTTTTCACTTATACAAGAATATAATAGTCAATTATACTTTCCCTAAACTGAAAAGTTTTCTTGAAATTACATCTGTTTATGTTTCTTTATAAGTCATCATACAATAACTTCAGGAAAATGTGTTGAGTAGACATAGTCAGATAAAAGATGCAAAATCCATATTTCTAAAAATGTATGTTAACAAGCCAAGAATATACACATTGCACATATTTTGCTTGTTAGACGAAACAAAAACTAAATAAAAGTCAAGCAAAATCCGCTGATTAACAGAATAAACTCATTTCTGTCTACTTACCTTTCCTGTATTACTACTGAGTAGCTTGGCTGTGCCATCCACTGAACCTGACAAAGCTACGATGTTGTCATGGTGACAGTCTAATGTTGTCACGTCTGCCGCATGTCCATTTCCATCTTAAGAAAAAGTGGGATGGTTTGATAAAAATCCAGTGAGATGATTGAAACAAAATGATTCCTTCAGACATATGCCAAAATATCTTGTCTGGTTCTTGAATTATGCACTGCAAATTGGTAGGCCAAGTAGGTTTGACATTTTCAAGCAAAAAATATGAATAAATTCTGTTACAAAATGTTAAGACTTATATAATACAATGTCTAGAACGAATGCATACCGGTACTTGTTTTGTTACTTACTAATCATCAACATTTCAACTAAATAATGCATATAAAGTGTTGTTACAAAGAATTATATTGCATTTTCAATATCATGATAAAATTGTCGTTCATTTTTCATTCATTCAAGCCAGTCAGTCCATAGAGAAACATTTATAAATTACACATATAGAAAAGATTGAGTTTCAAAAGTTTCAAAAGATTGAGTTTCAAAAGTTTGAGTCAGGCAGAGGCTTGTACAACAATTTAGATTAAGAATAGTATTCTTACCTTTGAAATGAAATACTGTGTTAGTTTGTTTCAAATCCCACATCTTGACAGATCCATCTTTATACCCTACACAGCACCTCTTTCCTGACATACAGAAATAAACAAACATAGAAGAAAATGAATAAGAGAGAAATTAAGGAAAAGGGCATTAGGAAGGTATTAACAACAACAAAATGATACATTTACAAAAAAGCTTGAAATCTACTTCAATTTCCGCACTATATAGATCAAGAGATGAATTTACTTCCGTCTATGACTTATACATTTCCAGGTGAAAACATAACCAAAACAGGGCCTTTCGTGTTTTTTTTTTAAAGTTGCTTATCATTTTCTCACAATTCACATGTCTAATTCAGAAGTGGATACAATTTTTCCCTGACAAAGAATCCTACAAAATATTTGCAAAAATATAATACGAGTACCGGTACACCCTAATGAATTATCCTCACCATACTACTTGTAATTTGGGGGAAGAAATTTACCTGGGGCAGAAAAGTAACAAGTCATTCAGTCGATGGTGTAATCAGTATGATAAAAATCTTTACAATGTACTTTACAAAATGTAAAAAATAATTTCTTCTTTAATACTAGTTGCTATATTGAAAGTTATATAAATGATAGATTGAAAGTTGATGTACCATCTGGGAAGATTTTTCCTCACGTAAGATGAGATCCATGTCCCTGCATCATCTTGCAGTCACCCGATGGTATCTTCCACATCCAAACACTGCCCTCTACAGTACCACCAAGTAGAATGTTGGCACCAGTGTGCCATGACAACCACTGCATGGAAAATTATGAAGAGAAGACATTCCTTTACAAAAGTTACAATGTGTCGATGGAAGTCCTTTGCAGTGCTCATTAAATCCTTGTATTCAATTCATGTATTGTATAAGGTTATTTTTTCAAACATACTTAAAGATAAAGTTGACTTCTGGTCATGTGATTACATTGTGAAAGAAACGGAGTGGAATCTATCAGAAAGGGTTGATCATATAAGTATTTGTGTGTATTGCAAGTTACTGGAATCATCAAAATGATAAGAAATTTGGCCAAATCTTGCCAAAGTTACAAGCACTGTACACAGAATGATGTATATGGGACTACACGAGCATATGGCGAAAAAACCTACCCCCCAATTTTTACGATGTTCATGTCATATTTAGAATATGAAGGCATTTGAAGAGCTATGCTTTTCAGGGAACATGTTTAATCTGATGTTCTTTCACCAATGCATAATAACAATGATAACGCTCACAAATTATTGTTTACCTCTTCCCAGAACTCAACCTTCTCTTTAATGTTTCAGGCACTTTATAAATATAAAATATTACTGAAACATTATTACTACTTAAACTTTTCAGAGTCATTGAATTCTTGACATAATTTTTGGAAGTGGCGATGAATTACAAAATTCTTTTCATATTATTATAAAGATATACTGGTGATGGTTTTCTCTCTGCTTAAAAAGATGGATATCAAACAGACCTCTAAATCTGAGCATTCGTAGGTCCATATCTCGTCCTTGTCTGCTAGCTTCCACACTTTAATAACACCACTCATATCACCCGTAGCAACCAGTTCTCCATCATAGCTGAAACAAACACAGGTCACAGAGTCGTTGTGCCCTAGAATAGGAAGAAAAAGGAAATACCAAATGGATATGTGTCGTGGTGTAGAAGTGTCATGGCGAGTTGATACGTCACCGGACTGTGGATCACCAGGTCCGCGGCTCAAGTGCCGCTACGGCACCAATTTTCTTTGGCAAGACATTAATCTACATTTGCCTCACTCGACCCAAGTGATGTAAATAGGTATCTGGCAGGAATTAATCGCGGAGCGCCAGGAGAGGCAGGTATGACAGATATGAGCACTATACAAGAACTCACATATTATTATTATTATATGATAGGTAGGCTTGAAAATTAAACTTCCCATTAGATGTAAAATAACATATTGATACGTATCTATTGAATAGGAAGCATTTCTGCGAAATTCTGCTACAGAGAGGGTGTGAAAGCATAGGGCATTGCATAGGATTACCGTAAGTGAAAATGTGTTATGTTCCATATTATGCCCAATTATGGTTTGCAGTATGTGTCTACTGAGGATTAATGCAGACATGGCAGAAATTGCATCTTGAACAAACAACATCGTTTTGCTCAATAATCCTCAAAAGTTTATTCGGATAAGGTTAGGTATAGTGTTGGGTTGAAGTCAGGAATTAGAAGAGTCTTCAGAGGACTTATCATCCTTGTTGTCCTACGTGTCATGACTGACCCTTTGTGACACTATTGATGATGCCGTTCCAACCGCTTCTATCCTGGGCATATTGATGAGCTGTGCAGATGTCCATGCCAGTAATCTCTTTTATTACGTCAGCCCATCAAACTTTTGGCCTACCATGTTTTCGTTGACCTTCAACATGGGTAATGACCTTCTCCAGGTTGTCTCCTCCTCTCCTAGAAGTGTGTCCATAATACTGCAACTTGTTTTTATCTATCTTCTGGCATAGGGTGCCCTTTGCTCCAGTCTTGACAAAATCATCTGGTTTATGTCATACAATAGTATATAATCCATGCCAAACTGACTTTTAACCGTTCTTGTAAAGAATTTGGAGTTGAGAGATCCTGTCTCACCTGTGCATTCTAATACTGACTCTCCTGTTGTCGTATTCCAGATATAGGCCTTGTCGTCCTCCCCTCCAGTGACAGCCAAACATCCACCGGCAGGATGGATGTCACAGCAGAACACAGCACCTAATAAAAAGAAAAAAATACCAATAACATTAAAGGTCGAGTTCTGGGAAGAGGTGAAAAATAATTTGTGAGCATTATCATTCTTACTGTGCAAGTGTGTAAGAACATCAGATAAAACATGTTCCCTGAAAAGCATGGCTCTTCAAATGCTTTCATATTCTAAATATGGCATGTAAAAACATAAAATTGGGGCAGATTTTTGTGCCACATGTTCGTGTAGCCCCATATACATGTACAGTACATCTTTCTGTGTACAGTGCTTGTAACTTTACCAAGACTGGGCCAAACTTCTCATCATTTTACTGATTCCAGAACCATTCCAGAATTTGCAGTAAACACCTATACTTATAGGCGAGATGATCAACCTTTTCTGATTGATTCCACAATGTTTCTTTCACAATGCAATCGCATGACTAGAACTCAACTCGATCTTTAACTTAAGTAATAAATAAGAAAACATAAATCTATGAGTACACAAGTACATCAAGTGCTTGCATATTCGACCCCTACCTAACACACAGTTGTCACTTTTGCATTTGATTGTACAAAAATATATGCACTAGCATGAACTACCATTAATATTTTCCATCTAATAATACTATAATCTACGACAAGTCATCTTACCTTTCGAAAGATTCAAGAAATAGTACATTTAATTTTTTTACATTAAATATTTTAAAATGAGCTTTCTGGATAACCAGCCTGTTTGCGCACAACAACCTATAGTATACAAATATACCAAGCTGTGAGAAAGAATACCGTAGTGGAAATTTTTTATCTGAAGAGGGACTGACAAAGTACTATTGCAGTCCCTCTGAAGATATATAATTTCCACCAATCTTACAAACTAAATGCTTGGTATATTTGTTTTGTAACTTTATTCTTATGTCACCCACATTGGGCCGGGAGAAGTTTACAATCAGTTTGAATTTGTCAATTTAACCTGCGCACAATTATATTAATGTGCATTTGATGAGACGCGCTAATTGCGCGTTACTTTTGACTGAACATGATGTGATGTCACAATGCTTATCTACCTAAAAATCTCATAGAGCGTACGCAGTTCTGCCCATGAAAAAATAGTGGAAAATATTCGGAGCTCTGGCAAACATCTGTTTTTAATAGTAAAATTATATTTTATCACGTGACCACCAATTGACCGATCTGATCAAAGCCCCAACTTACAGGGTTAGCTTAAAAATTCTTTATATGTTCAAAGGTGCTCTCTCCCTCTTTATCTCTAAAATATCTATTTCTTTTTATAAAGAGTCTAAAGGATTAATTTTTTTTTAATCTCATCTAGTGGAAAATAAGAACAAATCAAAGAAACTCGTGGACAGATCATCAGGATATCTGATACATGCATCTTTTGATACAAGTAGCATCATATACACTGTTTGAACAAATTCAACTTTTCATCCCAATTTCCTTTCAACAGTCATAAGAGATCATTTTTTAAAGCCCATCTGTACTAGTTTACAGGAGGGATTTGACCACCCTTCAATGTCATTGACAGGTGGTTATCTCATCAAATCAGCTCTCACCTAACTTAAGAAAAAGAGATCATGGGGGACCATTGGTCACCGATTATGCATTGTTTGCTATATAGAGGGAGTAAGTAGCTATAAGTAGTGCAGTAGGCCTTTAAATAAGCATTTGTACTTTCTCACCAGAATGGGTATCAAAGCTAGTGACAGCATCGTCTCTTAGAGCTGCAGCTGCCATGGCTCCTTCTTCATCTATTCCTCTCCCTTCGTCACCATCATCTGCCTCCTCATCCAGCTCGTCGTAATCATAGAAATCCATATCACCCATGTCATTGACTATGTCATCTATAAACAGGATTAAAACATTGAATAGTTATTGGTTATTAACAAGTTTTCTGTAAATCTTATAATAATCCCCCACCTAGAATTTCTTTGTGTAGTTCTTTCTGCAATGGTATTGTTATTTTGAGATCACATTTGTAATACTGTATGAAAACAACATCCTAAATAACATCTGACAGATTCTTATTTTTTAACTCTTTTACTCCAAAACAGTACCTTCAAAATTACATGTACTGTAGATTAGATTTAACATAGTTTGAAGCAGCACCCTGAATGGGTAAGGTTGTTTCATCTCTTTTTTAACACACTGATTACAGGAGCTTTAGCCTTGAAAAAACATACAAATTTGGTACTCAACAGGTTAATCCGATATGAAAATAATGCCATATAACTATTAATATAGACACACTAAACATGTGAGTCTGTCCAATAACTGCTTGTTATTTAAATCCAAAAAAATCAATTCAATGATATTAAAAATGCCTGCATCTTGTAGTTTCAACTAAGGCCATCACCGTATGTATGTATGTGTTGTTGGTTGCCCTTTAACGTTTAAGATATAGTGTAACAATCTTATTCAGCTGTGTTCAACCTGAGCTTCTAATAAACAGGATAATGTTGAAGTTCAAATCTAATGACATTAGGCAGACAATCAAATAGTTAAGTATACAACTTCTTAACAGTCTGTAGAACATGTATGCAACACAACCATATGAAGTTACCTGCTGGCATGTCATTATCATCATCGTAGAGCTCAATTCCTTCATCCGGATCAGAATCCTGCCCATCGTTTCCGTTTGGATCCATCTTGTAACAGCTAGCTCTGACAAGAATGAACAGAAGACAAGACAATACCACTCTATTACTTTCTGGTGAACCTTATGTGAAGATACATCCAAGACTAATTTCAATCATTCATTTGTATTTTAAACTAAAGAATTTTAGCTGAGAATTAGACTACAAACTTATATGCAAGTATAGGACAGTTAATTAAACATTCCATATTTTGCTTTTCAGTAGAGGTGTGTGGCCAATATGAGAGACTACTTCCTATTTGAGAGACTGTCTCCAATGTCAGAGACTTTTGTCAAGGTTTTTTGGGAGACAGTCTCCCATTACGGCATTAGGGATACCAATTTCCTTTATTTACATTTGCCGCAAATCAATTATCTTGGCTCAAAATATATTTTTAAAACATGATAAGTAGATTCCTCATGAAGAATTACCCCTTTTGTCCGTCTACTTCAAAAATTCATCATCTACTTTTGCTTTCACAACAGCTTTTATTATGATCCACAAACACATTTGATGGCTATTGACACCCAACCATGGAGACTTGGAGAGACAAAAAAAAAAAACTTTGTTTGTTGATCTAGGTGTCATTTCTTACTTTTTGTTGGCTAAATGATAAATCTCCTATAGGAGACAGTCTCTCATCACGATCATACTAGTGAAATGAATTATGAATATGATACGATTACGAGTCTCCAAAATAGGCACCGTGCCATGCATGAAGAACTTTTGGCATCTAGCGCTGTACAAAGTGTTTACGTGCTCTCATGGGCCCGTCCGCT
>BEXV01003508.1:3774-14268 GCA_003118195.1 Hemicentrotus pulcherrimus | reverse complement strand
ATGGCTTTCTCTAGTGTGAGTCAGAAATGATGTTATCAAAATAAAAAATCAAATCCCCTGTCCCTAGTGCACTTCCTACTGTAGCCTTATTAACAATGCGCTTTTACTAATATTTTCTTACAAAGGAAACAAAAGATATATTTTTCTATTCTAAATATAATTTTTAAACATCTGGATATAGGAAGAAGAAAAAATTGACATACAAAAAAAGAAAACCCAACACATTTCAATACATTAGCAAAACATATCTGTTCACTTTTCATGCGTCAATCTTGATTTACTGTACATGTACAGGTCAACCACGACAGATTCTTTCGTAAAAACTTACTGTTTATACTGACCCACCATTTAATATCTTGACTGTAAATTACATTTTGTCCAATATCAGAACCCGGTATTCAAATTGCCATATCAAGAATGCCTGGCTTACGAACGCTGTGAATATCAAATGATGAAGTCTTGAATCAAAATGACATTTTAAGAAAGAAAGCTTTCGATCCGTTTCTAAATGTACCTTCCACTTTTCTGAATTGCAGTGACCCTCCAAGCAAAATTTTCTAAAATGTAACTTCACGGATAGACAGATACATGTACACTTAAATCCCCACTGTGAGATTCTTTAAAGACAAACTAGAATTGAGTGATGTGTGTATATTTCTGGTTACCTCAACTCTTCTTGCTACACAAGCAACCATTCTTATCTCACAAAAGATCTTTCTGGATGTATTTTTTCTAATCTACTCTGAATCTACACAGTAAGGGGCTCTATGAAGAGTGTCAGAAAGGTACAGTCAAACCTGCTTTAGTGACCACCTGTATAGAAAGACCAACTGTCTATAAATACCCCATTTTTGATTCTCTTGAACTGTGTTTCTGATGGAAACATGTATTACAGGAACCTGTAGTAAAGACCACCTGCTCATAAAGACCACTTTCATCGTCTCCCTTGAGTGGTCTTTACACACAGGTTTCACTGTATTTGTATTTGCACTTACCATTCATATCTCAAAGTAGATCCTTCTGGAAAAGTTTTCTAATCAACCCTGAATATACAGAGTGAGGGGTTGTATGAAGAGTGTCAGAGAGGTATTTGTCTTTGCACTTATTTATAATAATACAGTGAAACCTGTATACAAAGGCTGCTAAAGGGAGAAAAGAAAGCATCGGTTATAGGCAGGTGGTCTTTATGTACAGGTTCTTTCAGAACCTGTTTCAGTGACAACATTCAAGGGAAACAGATAGTCTTGTCTTTATAGACAGGTGGTCTTTTTTTATAGAAGTTTCACTGTGACAGCCTTAATGATAGCAGATTGTGCTGTCGCCCAACTGCACCTACATGACAATCTCAAACAAAATTCATGTAGAGATCAGGCTTGTGAACTCACAGATATGTACACACATGTATACATATTTGAGAGATCATTGCAATAGTACATTTTACACACTCGTGTCACTTCCCACCTTCTGGGTAAATGATGCTGAAATGTTATGAGGTACTAATGTACATGAATTACCATAATGCCAACAAAGTTTCCACAATACATACCAGTACTAATAGAGAGAACCTGGCATAACACGAGATTCCATTTTCAACAGATAACACAAGCATGCAAACAACTGATGCAACGCACCAATGAATACTGTACATGTAGTAAGGTTTTGAAACCTAGGAAATGCATTTTATCATGTATAACCTCGATGAAGCATGTCAAGCACACACCACACTGCAGTGCGTAATCTTCGTTGTATGAAGTTGCATTTACCAAGGAAGAAGAAGAAGAACAATACATGGACCTACATGTACAATACATATAGCGTGGATGCATTTTTCTTTGTGAAGAAGATTTTTAAGTATGGGCAACCCCATGAAATGTGTCCAATACAACACAAGTCTTTTTCTATTTAGTTCACCTCAAAATGAATACTATTTTGAAACAACCATTTAACAGTGTTAATGCCAGAAAGAGCCACTGCTTGATGGCCATATCAAGAAATTTTCATTTTTGGATGAAATAAATTGATAAATTTCATACGTTGTAGGGGACACATTGCACAGAATAACCATATATAGATATAAACCCCCTCTACAAAGAGTCTGAGAGAGCCATTGGTGTTCTCAATACAGGCATCACCAATGCATACTTTAATGGTGAAGCCAAGTTTAGACAAGTTAGTACATGATGATATGAGCACCATCCATACTTCCAACCTTGTTTGGTAAACAAAGACAGTAGATACAAGATTCCTTTGGACTTGTATCAGTAATGATGAAAATTGCCCTCAAATTCCTGATCAATTATGACAGAATCTAATGCATGAAATCAAAAGACAGATACAATGCGGCACAACAAATGTACATAATGTCATACATGCATGTACGATTCATTATCTATGCACATGTATGTTGATGGGTGGGAGAAAGGAGGGGGAATGGGCTTGATAAATTAGGTAAGATCTTGGTTAATATTTCTCTTGATAATTACTAACAGCAATATGCCCACTTGCACATAAAAATTGACTCCACAGAGGACAAGCAGAGTCGGTTTGGAATTTGCACAGTCACATGAATAACGACAAAGACTGGATCCGGACCGTGTTAATGCGGTCACTCGGTGTGTTGCATCATGGGAGGGAATTCATTGTCGTCGTCCAGGCGGAGTTGATTGAGTCCTGCGGATATTCCCGGGGAAGAGAACTGGTTGTCGTCTGCATCAGCTGTCACTAAGAGCTCGTCGTGCCTGTGGTCAACCGTGCTGGGTATCATTGGTTCTGGGGATACAGAAAGAAAGAGTTGACATTCATATAGAGTCTCATCTTAAAGCTTGTCTGTACTGGTTTGGCCAGGGGGATTAGACCACCCAGCATGGTCACCGACAGGAGGTTATCTCATCAACTCCGCTCTCAATTGACATAAGAAAAAGAGGATCATGGGGGACCAACAGGAACCGCTTAGGCATTGTTTTTTATATAGAGGGAGCAAGTCGCAACAAACAGTGCAGTGGGGCTTTAAAAAGCTTATTGTTGAATCCAGTACGTCTGGATGAAGGAAACTGGCATTCTTCTTGAATTTAAAAACAAAATTGTGTATTGTAAAGTCTGAAATCATTGAACATTGTTTGTATCAAGATCAACAGTGGAAAAAGTAAACCACAACTAAAATCTGGTGTTGTGAACTTGTGATATTTGGTGGCACCATACCAATTATGATGATCAAGTTTCACTGTAAATGTAGGTAATCAAGAGTGTGACATGATTTGAGTCTCTCACATTTGAGGCAGTAAATGCAGCAACAACACAAAATATTGCATGAGTATAATGGAAAGTGGAGTGAAAAATGTAGTTGCATAGAGCAAAGGTCCCTAAATGTACTTCTTCATCTGTGTGCTAAAAGACAGAATTGTGAAGCACAAGATGCTTCAATCACCTTTAATTTTTTGACAGCCAGTTTTTAAAGGGATTGGTTAACTTTGTCTCAGATTCTGAAACAAAATCCTGGATTTAGCTCATGCTGCAATGATGATTATAAACCTTTAGGTCAGTCATGACTTTTACAAGCCTGTCTGATTATTAAGATATTGATGATCGGAAATCAAAACCAAACGGTTTTCATAACACTACAGTCTATTGGGAAAACAAGTATGGAAAACCGGTCACCAAAAGACTTTTACTCTTTTGAGGCATTTCATGATCATTTTGAAGCGCAATTTTGTTAGGGCTTCAATATTACACCATAACAAAGACACTGATAACACATTGGGCCATGCACCTCAGATTTAACATTGTTAAACTATGCCTTTAAAGGCAGTTAAACTAATTGTCATACATGTGTGATAAATCCTACTCACCTCTAGCAGGACTTCTGTGAGGTGATGATGAAAGCAGATCCACATTCCTGGATCCTCCCGTAGCCGAGGCAAACGTCTTGGCAGGAGCGGGCGAGTACCCCATGGCAGCCTGCTCTCCATCACTCTGATCGTCGGATCCTGCACTGCCGGCTCCAGCGGCTCCTTCTCCTCCTCCTGCTGAGCCTCCAGCTGTGGCTCCGACAAGACCCCCGCTTCCTGCATCAGTCTGTCCGTCTAGCCTATTAAGGTGATGGTAATCAGTAAAACGTGATGGTAATTACGTAATTGGTATTACATGGCAGTAATTGGTCTTGGATGTCTCCTGAACCCAATAGACAACTAAATTCACTCATTCCCTACAAAACCCCCGTTCCCTGCATTAGAATGTCTATCTTACCTGTTACGTGATGGTAATTGGTATTGGATGTCTTTTAAACCCAATAAACAACTGAATTCTCTTATTCCCTACAAGACGCCCGTTCCCTGCATCAGTCTGTTCGTCTAACCTGTTACATGATGATAATTGGTATTTGACGTCTTTTAAAACCAATATACATCTGAAGTCTCTCGTTCCCCTAGATTTAATACAAGACCTCCCGGATCCCATGCAGAATTTACTAAAAAAGGTAGATGACAATGAAATGGCATGTTTCTACAAGGTTTAAAAATACCCTTACTTTCTATTACTCTCTGGACTTTTCCCATTATTAAGCACTTTTGTAGAAACACACCATACTCTGATCATCACAATGATGCTAACGAAATCCATATCCGGCCCAAGACATGGATTTTTTTCAGGTAACACTCGCCTTCTCAATTCTGAAATAAACATTTCTGGACTTGAGCTTTATCGTATAGGTCACAAGACAAAATGCATTGCCCACTTTCCATACATCCAGTAAACCTGCTAAAGTACCTTAATTGCTCTCTTGTAGAAACAGGCTGGTTACTTTATTTTCTGGGTCTATTTTGAGTATACAATACAAAACTTTCTGGGTCTAATGTAGAAACAAAAGAGGGAATCTCTTCCAAACCAGGTACCTAATATAGACTGATTTAAAAAAAAAAATAGAAAGAAGTTAAGAACAAACATAACTCCAATTTTGTCTAGAAATTAATTGTTCTAGACATCACTTGCAACTCCAGAGATGAAGTTATACCTGTGTTGCTTGAGTAATGTACAATCCCCTCCGTCTGTAGGATCAAGATTATAGATGTATATGAAACCGTCGGCAGCTGCCACTAGAACCCTGGGCTTGGAGATGCTATTGATGAAAATGAGTATTAAAAACCAAAAGAATTATTTTACGACTGTCGTTAATATTACCAGACACAAGCATTCATGTTTTGATTTGTAAGAAGGTTTTGTATGCAGCATTTAAGATTTGTGCTTGTAATTTACTTAAGCTTCAATGAAGTGCAAGAAATGATAATTTCAGCTATGATTTACATGTATTTTAAATTGTGAATTTGATTTGTACGAAAGCAAGTTCACTGCACTATCATTTTTCGATCCCAGATAAGCAGTGACATATTTATGAAGAGACAGCTACACAGCTCTGGCTACTCCTATCAGCTGTAACCAGCACGATACACAGGAGATGGAAATAGGATGACGACAGACAGATCATCATATGCTATGTGGAGGAAAATATCACTTTGATTGTGAAATATCCTCTACATGAGTTCTATATACCCTTGCATCTTACAAATATTATTATTCAATAATATTATTATTAATTGTATGATAGCTAGACCTCAATTTTCCTCAAGAGGGCTTTATGTTTTTAATTCATTATTTTTGTCATTACCCAAGCATTTTGTAAGGGCTGTGTGCACATACATACCATTGTCTTTATAGCCTTTGTGTATATAACGCGGATGCGCTCTTTTACATTTGTGTGCACCCCAAACCATGAGATATGGAAAAATAGTGCAGTCATGTTGGTATTTTTTCACTAACCATGAGAGTTTTTACATGTAAATCGCACAGTCATTTGGGTACTTTTGGGCGGATTTTAATATCTACACTGATTTTTTTCTGGTCAACACAAAACCCTTTATACAAATAAGAGCTTACAATATCTTGTCTGTCGAACTGTAATCTAGTTTTTATTTATACAAAATTATGGAAATTGGATGTGCAGAACAGCAGCTTACCAAGTGCAACATAAATGAAATATTTGGAATCTAAAGAAATGTTATGTGACTTTCCAAATCATATGAACTGAAAATACTTTGAAACAAAATGGAACAGAAATTTTGGATGAAAAAAAAAAAACATCGGTCAAAATATGATAGCAAAAGAAAGCACTTCACTGATGAAATGTCCTAATAATTTTTGACCATACGAAGAAGCAGCATAAACGTTTGGTGCTAAGAAAGAGACTTTCTTCTATGCTAATTGGCTTGTTTCATGTTGTTCAGTCAAACAATTGATTTACCTTTCTCTTATGGGTAGGCTTATATCCCATCTATCTTTTGTTGCAATACTATTAGAACAATCAAAAGATAATACCAGAGGGTATTTGATTTTTTCAAACACAACAGATGGAAGCATTCGATAAACTGCTTTATCACAAGAATACTGGTGCAATCTTTTATACGACAAGTATCCTAGATATTGAAATGGTTAAGAGAGAGTTGATTCAAAATTTGCATCTCCTACTTTAAAGAGAAAGAATTGCAATACTTTAATTCAATAGACATGTTCAAGTTTAATGCAGCTCAATTCTGTAGAAAGTTCTTCTTTCTTTAAATTTGACGATGTTTGACTACTTTTCTTTTAAAGAAATACTGTAAAAGAGACAGAATTCTCTAATTTTCAAGACTACGTCAAAGCATGTCTCATTTTTGGATGATATGTATTTTTATGAGTCGGCTTCTGCCAGCTCAATATCAAGATCCTGAAAAGTCCCTTATGAATGTAAGACTCTCTAGACTCTTGTGGCCATGGGTAAATAAAATCAATACTCTATCAAATATCAAGCAAGGTATGAGAATACTGTAAATAGGAACTGCATGGACGTCTTCTTTAATACTGATGATAGCCTACATACAGATGCTACAGTCAAATCTGCCCAGGGGACCGCCTTTGTAGAATGCTAGTTTTCACCTTGCCTGAAGCAGATTCTTGATCAGGTTTCATTCAAGAACACTGGTAATTGAAGATTGACTGGCTGGTTTTCTTTGAGCAATTTTCCTGTAAGGGTCTGACTGTACTATGGCCAAGAGTTGTGCCATTGCAGATTTCCATTCTTCCGGGCTGTACATATTGCCTTCTTCATACAGAATGGCAACTGATATAATTTTCCTATTCCTGTTAAAAATTCTAAAATGTCTATATCATGTGATCGATTCTGTATACATATTGTTACAAAGGAAATCAGGGTGCCAACATTCCCCATTATCTGAGTGACTACATAATGGCTAAAGAGTTGTTGTCAGGTCATTTTGTAGTGATACTAGAAGGTACCAAATTCAGTCGATAGTCGTATCAAGTGGTTTTTTGTTCACAGGATAGAAAAAGAGATGAATTGAATCTGTCATGAGGGGAAACATTCCACAAAATCTTTAATCGTCATGGTAACTTACTTAGCGAGAGCGCAGACATTCTTGAGCCCTGAGAAGGGCAGTTTGACGATGGCGAATGCTCTGTCCTGCGTGAGAACCTCCGTTACCTGAGACGGCAGGTAGTTAGCAGGAGTCATCAAGGCTTTTCCTAAGTATCCCATCCATGTGGAGGGCTCCTCCGTTGGCCTGAACAACAATAGGACAGAGGAGAATGTTAGCAGTTTAGGTCTCTAATAATTGGTGTAGATACAACGGTCACATGTCCCGCCTCCAATCAAATGGAGCGAAAAGAGATTAAAGATAGAGAGAGAGATAAATGGTCGACGGCGCCAAATGTGGAAAAAAGATGATACCACCCCTTCCTACACCCTCCCCTCACTCAATGGCAATTGTGTCTTGCTTATCACCCATCTTGAGCAGACCTGTGACCCTCTACCTATGGGAACTTACTTTTCTTTTGGTAGCTCAAGCTTGAAGATGTGAACTGTCTCTGTGTTACTGGATGCACACAGAAATATTGAATCTGCGCTTAAAGCTAAGGAATTTATGCTGACACATCTGTCAGAAGAAAAGAAAATATATCAATACAAAATTATTAACACTACAAAATACAAAGACATTTTATGCCATCATTACATATTGCCTTTATATCTAAATTGTAACATGGGTGTACCGACTTCTAAAATGCCTTCATATTCTCTGATACATTGCGAAACAAGGTATAATTTTGAAAGAAATTTTGTCAGGTACATGTTTAATATTTAATACTTGAAAATTATGTAGATGACCAGTCTTAGAAGCACCCTTCAAGGTGCCTGACCAATCTACTACTGTCCATAGTAATTTAATCCCTGATTGGCACTTAACACTGTATACAAACAAAGAAACAAAATGGCAAAATCAAGATACGAAGTATGCAATTCATTTCCATGAATGGATACGGACTTCATATTTACCTCTTCACTCCTCTCCTAAATTCAAACAATTTCTTGCCATCTGGAATGGAAAATACTCTGATCACGGTACCCTGACAATAACAAGAGATTAGAAAAAGATTACGTCAGATTCATAAATCCAGTAAGAAGTAAAAGAAGGATCTCAAGCTTTATCTGTCCAAAAATATTGCCATTAGATATGACATTAAAATGTTGGCAGTAAACCTCAAATGGCAATGAAAGGATTACTACAATATATACAAGTACCATAGATTGGACTAGTCTTCAATTTATTTTCTAGTTTCAATCCTTTTTTAATGATAATAATAATAATAATAAAAAACAGTGCACATAAAGCGCTACCCACCGAAGTCTCTTAGCACTATATTTTCAGAATTCAGTACAGCAAAATAACGATTTTTATCAACAAGTAATGTTTGAACCATGACCAAGCTTGACTTTGATCTTCAGAGGACACCAAGGTCAAACAAGCTCAAGGTCACCTTCACCAACCTTCTCTGATGCCGTTGCCAGCTTGGTCCCTGACGTATCAAAGGCCAGTGCTGCCAGTGGGCTGTTGTGGGCCGAGATCATCGTCACCGCCTGTAGGTTGACCGTGTCGAAGATCTGCACCTCTCCTATCTGGCTGCTTCCCGGGTAGGCCAGGTAGCAGTTGTCGTTGTTGATGGATAGAGCGCACAGCCCCAGGGGGTTGGGAGGGGTGTCCCGTATCGTGTGCAATACCTTCATATCCCGTATGTTGTGAACGTAGAGACTCTCTTCTAGCGCAACTATTAATCTCTGTAAATATAATAGAAATTATTATATACCTCACTTAAGGAATCCAGCCATCTGATTGGTCGAAAGAGCAGTCATAAACTTCAACTATTCCTGTAAAATCGCCCGGTTAACTTCCAGTTTGCGGGATAATAGGTCAGCCATGGTGAAATACCCATAGGCCGACACGTTAAAAAATGGTTTGACCGATCGAGGATACCGTAAGTGTGCGAAAAATTGGTCGCTTTATTTAGCACGTACAGCGCACCGTAACGGCAAATAAGGCAAAAATGGCTGAAGAAACTCTCCCAAGATTTCAACTTCTTGATGATGATCAGATGCAAGACTTGCTGACAGCAAGGACACCGAAAAAGGGTACGTAAAATTGTCCATAAATATATTCAAAATAGATCTAGTAGATCTAGACCTAGATTAGATCTAGATCTAGGCCTAGACCTAGTAGATCTAGACTAGTGCTAAAAATAGAATCCTCATAGAGATTGCATGCACACACCGTACTTCTATGCACTGCGCACTGCCACTGGTCGATGCATTGGGCGATGTTTTAATTATCAAAGTGAGATTCAAACTAATATTGCCCGTGATCCTGAAGGTGATATTCAATAAGTGAGTTGTCATATGAAAGCGCAGGTTTTTCTCCATATTCCCCACAGGGCCGGCCCACTCCCAAAGTTGTAAAAATATCTTGCTTAGACTAGAATCTAGATATAGTCTAGATCTACTCTCACAGATACACTCTTCCGTGCAGATACACTAGAGAAAGGCCAAGATGGTGTCATAAGTTGACTCTTTTTTTCGGCATATAAAAGTATTAATGACTGCTTTAATGTTCGAGAAATAGTTGTTTTTATACGCTCTTGGGAAGGTTACAATTGGGCTATTTCCCCTCGCACAATTGTAACCTTCCCTTGAGCGTATAAAAACAATTATTTCTCTCAAAGCAGTCATTAATACTATACTGATTCATTCTCTGCTAATTCTCAGGATTTGCTTTCAATCAAATGGTGAATAATTAGAAAATATGATGCAGTGAAGGTGAGAAAAAGATACTGTAAATGTGATGGTGCTATTGTCCAAGAATATTCATATTGCCCGATAAAGTTTATGGACACTATACCACCGCTTTACATGAAAGACAGTCTGCTGAACACTTTCATATTCACTTTTAGGATATAACAGGGAAAAGTGCATAACATTATAATCAGCCCTTAAACTCAAATGGGAAAACCACATGTATACTCTTGCAATAAATCTAACAACAGATATCTATCTGGTGCCTTGGACTTTGAACCAAATGTTGTGTGCCAACAGAAATTAACATCAGACAACCGCTAATCAATTGA
>BEXV01003504.1:25221-37815 GCA_003118195.1 Hemicentrotus pulcherrimus | reverse complement strand
CAATATGTCGAGATAATTGGTATTCTGAAAGTTGTTGTATCTTTTATCTTATCTTATCTTGCATGGTATTAACAACAAGATTTACAACAGGTAGGGGGTTGTTGTATCTTTCATGGTGATATAATGGTGGCAATATTTCTTGCCCAGAACCAACTTCGTGCCAATAGACGAGTTAAAAAAAAGATTGTGTGTTGACCGGAAACATCACAGATGAGAACTTTCCAAGAAATTGCATGCTAGGAAGTGACGATTTTAATGCTTGCATTTTAACCAATATAGTGAAAGCATGATTTGTCTTCATGATCCACATGCCACAGCGCATAATGATGACGCACGTATTAAGTGCTCAAATAACTAATTAAGCCCAAGATTAGTATGCGCTAGGCGCATCTTCAGATATGGCATAAAGTATTCCTATTGGTTGACCTACTTATCAGGCTTATATAAAACAGATTTTGATTGGTAGGGTCCATACAAATGGGCGTGCCAACAGTGGTCAAATATAAGATTGAGGCTGTCCTTCAAGAGATAACACAGGGATAAAATGATGTTCAGAATACCAACTTACAACAATATTAGCGCTGTGTTATCTCTGGGAGATACAACAAAAGATAACACAAAACTTACAACAATGTTCAGAATACCGCCCCTGGACATCTCGCCCCTGGACATCTCGCCACGATCCCCTGGACTGGACAACTCGCCATGGTCGAGTTGTCCAGGGCGGGGTGCCTTTTTGGACAGCTCGCCACACTTTTTCCCCTCATGATTTCTAGATCCAAAATCCCTCATCTTAGATGGAATTGTCATTTTTCATTATTCATTATGATTTTATAAACACAGTCATGACAAAAATATATTTTTGACAAACCGAAGCTGAAGGCGTACGATTGCCGGATATTAGGATGACTTCTCGGTAGCCAATTAAGAGGTCTATAACAGCTGCATTTTTCTGTCTCAGAAATTTTTAATGGTAGGAATATTCTGTTATATATCGCCGGCCAGCCGGCAAAGCAAAGGGTAACCGGCAGCCGAGACTTCTGAAATGAAATTGTTGTTCTATCTTGAAATGACACTATACAGCCCCAGCCTGTTTTTTTAATGGAAGGATATATAGCACTGGCGTACTGATGGGGGGGGGGGCAGTTGACCCCCTAAATAAAATTGAAATGTGGTTTATTTCTAATTCGATACCACCACCAGTGATTTACACATTTTGCTGAAATGACATGATTTTCAGTTTTTTTTTCTCTCACTTTTGCCCATTATGTGCCCCCAATTTTTCATGTAGCCCCCAAAAGCCCATTTATTACATAGATCAAGTGCCCCTTTTCTCTTCTAATAACTGTCCTTTTTATTTCTGGTGAGTATGTCTTTTCAGGTGCGAGAAATTCCCCTTTTCACCCCTATTTTTGCCTTTTTTATTTTGACTAGTGCTCCTTTCCTTTTTAATCAGTGTACTTTTTCCTCCTTAATAAGAACCCCCTTCCCTTTCTATTAAATGCCCCTTTGCACCTCTGATAAGTGCCTCTTTTATTTTGACACGTCCCCCTTTTCCCTTCTCATAAGTACCATATTTCCTTAGGATAATTAAGTGCCCCATTTCTTTTTATATGAGCCCAGCCCCTTATCAAAATGCCCCTTTTAACACCCTTTCAAAAATGAACTTAAAAATCAAGAATTTATCCGGCGATCGTATGCCTTTGGTTTGTTCAAAATAGATTCTTGTTGCAGGTCTTGTTGCAAGCGCAAGAAAAATCAGCTTTATTCTTTAGAGTGGCTCCCAAAATACTGTGTTTACAAAAGAATAATGAATACATAAAATGACAAGTTCATCTAAGGTTCGGGTCCCGCCTCCGCACTAATGTCCTTTGGCAAGACATTGATCTACATTTGCCACTCTCCACTCAGGTGTTAAATGGGTACTGGGTGGATGCGAAAGCCAATGTGGTATGCTTAGCTGTTTGAGCCTAGTAGCTCTTGTTGGAATGCTCCCCAGGGAGTGGAGAAAGTGCATACATTGTGTGCGGGCAAGCCAGAATCCGATGACCGGCGGTAATAATGTAAAGCGCTTAGAAACTCAGTCATTCCTGACGTATTTAGCACTTTATAAGCAAAAATATTATTACTATTTATTATTGGATTTGATTGAATCTTTCATTCAATGTAATGTATATGACCATCTCCTTTTTTCTTCCTTTTCTAACATATCCTAATTCCTATTACTTGTCTTTGTTTCGATGAAAGAATACCAATAGTAATTTCATTGAGGCCACCTTTTATTTGTGAAAGAGAATATNTTTCGGAAAAGTGAGTAAATTTAGGAGTTCTTTTGTAAACATTCAGCCTTGCTATGTCCCATCTATTAAAATGTGTGTAGGGTCCTTGAATATTCAACCTGATGCTTACGTTCTGTGACTGATCTCACACATAGCTGCATTACTATCCTGGCTGTGTATTAAAAGCTATGCTATTGATAGACCTCTAGTACTTAGCGACAATTTATGACACCTAAATAGCAGTAAAATACAATTTTTTCAACTTAGATCTAGAGTCTAGATCTAGGTCTAGATCTAGACCTCAAGACTAGACTCTATCTAGTCTAGATTAGATCTTGTAGATCTAGAGGTCTATATCTAGATCTACAGATGTCTAGAAAGAAAAAGTTAAAAAGTAAAATTGTGAGTCTACTGTCAGCTGTCCAACTTGCCGATCAGCCACATCGGCATGATTGCGTGCATCTGAGCTGTGTGTATTGACTATTCATGTTGGAAACTGCTGCCTATTTACATGTAGTGCAGGGGTCCAGAAAACTCGCCACAACAAAGACAGCTCGACACAATACCCGGCCCTGGACATCTGGGCATGGGCATAGGTCTACCGTTGTTGTCAGATGTTTGTTACTTTTATATATATTTAGATGATGCATCAAATTATGTCATTTCTGAACTGCATTGTGGGATGGGCTTTCATTGGGAAGAAAGTACTCAATAATGATCCGATATTGGCAATAACAACGATATCATACCCAAAGGCGATAGCGAATCTTCTTCGGCTGCTACAGTACCATCGGACAGATGTGCGCATGCGTTGCTGAACGAGGCATGACGTCGCATGATCTGAACCATGGCTAAGCAAACCGTAGTGCAATGCTAATTATTGCACACATGAACTTCAATACACTTATTGCACACTAATGCACACAATGAAGATGATGTGGGTGATCAGCAAGTTTGACAGTAGAGTTACAATTTGAATTTTTAAATTACCGTATTCTTTCTAACATTGGTAAGTTGAAAAAATTATATTTTACTGCTAGGTGCAACGTTGGCTAGGTGCCATGCCATCAGTTTGATTTTGAGTGAAATCAGTTGAGTTTTGTACAGTGGTGTTTGAAATGTTGAGAATCAATAGCACAGCTTTTAATACACATAATGCAGCTATGTGTTGAGTTTTACAATATATATTCATGTATACTAATGCATAATAAAATCTGACAGTGATCATGAATCATTGGATTTAGAGGTGCTGTGGTCGAGTGGATACGTCACCGGACTGACGACCACAAGGTTTGGGGTTTGGGGTTTGGGTTTGGGTCCCGCCTCGGCACTAATAATGTCCTTTGGCAAGACAGTGATCTAAATTTGCCACTCTCCACCCAGGTGTTAAATGGGTACCCGGTAGGATGCGAAAGCCAATGTGGTATGCTTAGCAATTAGTAGCTCTTGTTGGAATGCTCCCCAGGGAGTAGAGAAAGTGCATACATTGTGTGCGGGCAAGCCAGAATCCGATGACCGGGGGTAATAATGTAAAGCGCTTAGAAACTCGGTCATTCCCAAAGTATTAAGCGCTTTATAAGCAATAATATTATTATTATTTATTATTTGATTTGATTGAATCATTCATTCAATGTAATGTATATGACCATCTCCTTTTTTCTTCCTTTTCTAACATATCCTAATTCCTATTACTTGTCTTTGTTTCATTTCAAGGCCCTCATTAACAGGTTCTTTGGATGAAAGAATACCAACAGTAATTTCATTGAGGCCACCTTTTATTTGTGAAAGAGAATATGAAAGATTTATTATGATTTAACCATGCAGACATCTCAATCATCATTTATTATCACTAATATGTATTTCTGTTGATTGCAAAACAGACTGAATATTCTAAGGAAGAGCACTGGGCGATTCAAGCAGCTCTAAGGCAACGTCTAGGACCAGAGTTTGTCAGTCAGAGAGCCGGTGCTGGTGGGCAGAAGGTAAAAGACAAGTAACATTTGTGTGTAAACACACATTGTACACTGTAATTTGTAAAACGCTTTTAGAGGGCCTTCGGTCCTGAAATGCGCTTTAAAATAACTAACTATATTATTATTATTATTTTTTGTATACATGTACGTCTAGGTCTTTTAAAGTTTTTTTTTAAGAGGGAAATTTTGCTAAATTAACAAATAAGCATACTGTAAGCAATTCATTAATTATCATGAATCCTTCTAATAGGACCATTATTATTACAATTCAACACATCTTAAAATAATGGTCTGCATATAAATGGGCAAAATTACAAAGTAAGAATTACATCTAATAGTATGTACAAAAATGTGTACATTGTTTGGCAGCTATTAATGATAATGATGATGATGATGATGATAATTGATAACAATGATGATAGTAATAACAATAATATACCCTTCTTGTATAGCGCATATGATATAACATCTCTATGCGCTTGAAGGCTTCCAAAGGACTTTAGATGTTATTACCCCAGCTTTAGCTCGGCAACAACAGCCCTCAGTGCATTCAAGGAATAAATCCTGTTCTTTTTACCCAGGGTAGCCTCTTCAGTATTGATACTGTTCTCCCTGAGCTATTCAATATTTCCCCTTTCTTAAACTCATTCTCTCCTCTCTTACTTTTTGCTAATATTTGTCTAGTTGGCCTACATTGAAGGATGGCGTTTAATCAACCTAGCCAACGAGACTTTTGGCTTTAATGGCTGGTCACATTCCATCACCAATCAGACAATAGGTAAGATGTGGTTCACACTATCTATTTAGGATGAACATTCTGGATGAAGTCCCTCAGATAGGATGTTGAATGGAGCTAATATGTGGCTGTATTGCATGCTTGCATGACACGTACGTGTACAGAGATGCCAACCTGTACCAGATGCCAACAATATGAAACGCGTAGAAACATGTCCAAGTAAACCCCCCACCCCCCCAAAAAAAAACAAACAAACAAACAAACAACAACAACAATTGAACAACGAGCCTACATGGGGGGAAATACGCGTAATCAGCAGCTTTACAATTTTCTT
Source organism: Hemicentrotus pulcherrimus (assembly GCA_003118195.1). Classification (NCBI taxonomy): domain Eukaryota; kingdom Metazoa; phylum Echinodermata; class Echinoidea; order Camarodonta; family Strongylocentrotidae; genus Hemicentrotus; species Hemicentrotus pulcherrimus. The sequence continues at coordinate 32,493 of BEXV01003504.1, read as the reverse complement.
CTTAAATTTTGAATCAAGAGAGAAAAAACAAACATTTTACTTGCCCGTTCTTACCAGTAAAACTTTTTTTCTGACATTTTACTGGCCCAGGGCAAATGGGCCAGTGGTATGGTGTTGAGTTTTCATGAAAATCTGATTTTTGGGGAAACTCAGTTTGTTTGTTTTGTGTCAAGAGGTTGGCATCTTTGCATGTATGTGCATTGCAGAATCACTGCCGATCAGGCCCAACTATACACCGTCTTTAAAAGTAATAGTTCTGGAATTAGAAGTGCATTTGAGAGAAACTGTCTTCGGTCATTCTGAATTATTCATTATGCAGTAATTGGTTATTCAGAACAACAAAATATGAAAGAAAACTTGCTGGAAGTCACACTGAAAAGCAATTACCTTTGATATGCTCATTAGGGTGGATGAGATGAAGCATTAATATTTGTGTCATGAGGAGGCTGTATTTGTTGCTGACATGTTTGCATTGTTTTCTCTATCTCCTTGTGCAGATTTTGTAGACCATGTAGGAGGGAGGTTCTACGTGGGTGTGAGTGCTATCATTAGAGTAGAGCTCAAGGTAAATTTGATCTATAGAATTTTATCTTAGATTTAAAGATAAAGACCAGTTATGGAAACGATCAGAAATGGTTCATCTAGCATATAAGTATTGGTGTGTACTGTAAGGTTCTGGAATCATCAAAGTGATAAGAAATTTGGCACAGTCTTTGTAAAGTTACAAGCACTGTACACAGAAAGATGTATATGGGACTACACACACATGCATGTACATGCGTTTATTTCTCACAGTCCAATAGATAAACTAATTTACCAAATATATCAATCAGTAGGCAGTTTCCTGGCAATTTTTTTTATCATCATGTATTAGTCAAAACATATTCTTTCACATGATTGGTAATAAAGAGCTTCCATTTCATTTTTTGAAATTGGGGTGTTTCGAATACTGGTCTAAACCTTTAAGTTGATTTCTCAATCAATCACAGCCACTTTGTAACTTGACATATATTCTGTGAAATTGTGTAATTAAAGAGTCCTTGGGGGTATTTCACAAAGACTAAGATCGACTTTAAGTTGGATTTAACTATAACAGGCCATTCATGCCACTGGTTGCTCTCACTATTGGTCTCCTAATTATGATCTTTAGATAATATTTTTTCCTTCAATAATGAACTATCAAAAAATGTAAATTCTGTACTTTTGTGACCATGATTTATATGCCCCTTGAGAGACCAATGCCAGTAAATGGTGAGAGCAAACAGTGGCATGAACGGCCTGCTATAGTGAAGTCCCTCATAAAGTCGATCTTAGTCTTTGTGAAATAATCCCCCTGGTACTCTCTTACACAGGAATATATTTTATGTAAATTTTGTTGAAAGTGTGCCAACTGGGGTGACATTTTTATTTTTAACCTGCATCAAAATAGATGGTTGTGTTTATAATTCTGTAGTAACATTTAATTGCCTAAGAGTTTATGCCAATCAGTCGGATTATGTTTATGATCTGTGATTGACAGATTTCTGCAACAATAACTAACGTTCAGGCAAGAATATTATTATAATACATACATTTATAATTTAGATAGATAGAGACATTCAATTTTCCCTATATTGTTTTCCATTTTTGTAAGCAACTATTACACCATTGATTTTGGTTGACAAGACAAAAATTGCCAGTTTTTCTGAAAAGAAATTATATGTACCACTTAAAGTGATGCAGGAATGCATTCTTGTACCACATAATGTTTATTTGTGATTTGAATTACCTTTTTCTCTTCTTCATTTTTGTTGTTTTACAGGATGGTGTTTATCATGAAGACTTAGGCTATGGTGTCAGTGAGGGAATGAAATCAAAGGCATTGGCGCTGGAGAAGGCACGTAAAGAAGCTGTTACCGATGGACTCAAGAGGTCTCTCAAGTAAGCATTGCCACATTTTAAGGCAAAGATATAATCTGTTTGGAGAACGAAGGCAGCTAACTCATTTACTTTTACGCAGAGGTAACACCCTGGCTCTGAAGAGACAATATTCCGTGACAATGCAAGTCCCCGTCCCAACAAACTATTCAGTACTTTGATGATATTTTGGAAAGTTTCATTGCACATTTATAAGTGTGATTTTCGTTATCATGCTTAGATATGAGCTGATGCGGTGGTTAGTAGGATAGCTTTGTTGCTATTAAATGTTGTATCAGTACAGTTTTATATGACGAGAATTCATTGCTTTGAAACGTTTGCCTGTTGAAAATTATAGAATGAGCATGAAATGATTTATCAGTCATCTGGGGTGGAACAAACTAATATTGCCTTGATAATCAATCATTGAAATGCCTTCATGTTCGCTGATGATTTATTGCACCTTTTTTATCATTCTTTCAGGAGCTTTGGAAATTGCTTAGGAAACTGTCTGAATGATAAAACATATCTACGATCAATTGGAAAAGCACCCAAACAAGTAAGTACTTTGATAGCATGAATCTATCAAATGGCTCTTCTTTGTAAAAAGTTATCTAATACAGTCTGTAAAGAGCAATGCATATATTGTGTGTATACATTTAGGTCTGATAGCTACATAATGGAGAGTGAAGAACATATTTTCCATGTATTATTTATTGATAAGTTTGATACATGTATCTTAGAAATATGTGTGTGAGATGAATTTATTCTTCACCCTAAATATCTGATGATATGTTTCTTCTTTATCATGTAGCAAGAAACTCTACATGACATTGTCACAATGAAGAGGACAGACATAGACAGCAATGTACTGAAAGCTCGGTATGAACGTCCTGTTAACCATTCACCATCAAATCAACCGGCCTTTGCCCAAGGGGGTTCAGGAACTGGGCAGTTTACCCCTCCTATGCCTGTCCAGCAATCAAGAAGTTCAAGGCCTGTTTCCACGTCAGCTGCATCCAGTGCTACTACCCCTGGTAGCAGTGTGAACAGGACGCCATCAGGTGCAGGGATCCCTCCTGGTTCATCAGTGATGAATAGAAAGACTGGTAATCAAACGGGTGTAGCTGGAGGTATGGAGACTCCACGGCATGATGGGAGAAAGGGTAACCTGCATCAATCGGTAGATGCCTCTCCAATGTGTGTACTGGCCGATGTCATTATGGATGAAAAGTAAGAATTATTTCTTCAGTAGTTGATAAACTAAAAAGATCATTTGATATTAATCAACTGAGAAATCATCAGAATCATGCTCGTCACTTTTCTTTAGTTCCTTGTTAATCCAATACATATACATATTTATGTACATATTAACAGGTTGGCTGATCTAGTCTTTATTCTTTCATTTGTCTTGCTAGTTAAAAGTAAACATCATTACTGAAGATAGTTACAGTATTATTGTGGAGAAAATCCTTGAAGATTGAAACCTACATGGAAACTGAGAATTTTGCTCATGAAATGTTTGCCAATTTCTCGAGAGATTTAGATTTGTGAACTAACTCAACACAATTTTCTTTTGCGATTGTGAAAGTTTTCTTGCTGCAAAGATTGCTCTCATTTATAAATCACGAAAGTTTCTGGTTGTACAATAAATAGGCTTTTTGTTTTTTCCATGCTCATGGCTATCTTCTCATGTTTCCATCCTAGGAAGTCTTCTCCCGAGGGTGGCACCCCTATGAACATAGATGACCAACTGAAACTGAGAAAGCTGAGGCAACAACAGAAGCAACAGGAGTTCAGAGAGCAGCTTAGACGTAAACAGCAGCAGGGCCAACAAACATCAGCGGTAGGTTTCCAGGGAAAAGGGTTTTGTTTAATTCTAACTAAAGATATACAAATTTTGTCTCTAGATGTGTGGAGAAATAAGTTTGCATTTGCTTACAGAAAGATATTGGGATGTCAATCAAAATGAGAAATAGCTAGAAAGAGGTCAGTAACAGGTCTATTTGGAGAAAAAAAATTACGTCCAATTTTGCTTGATTAAAACTTTAAGAAAAGAGAAACGATTTTTATCTCATCTGGCAACAAGGGTATTTCTCATTTTATTACATCAATTCTCAAATCGATTTTAATGAGTTGGTGTATAATCTTGATACTTTTTTTCTGCTTCACTAAAAAGTTATTTATCTTTTTCTTTAAGTGAGTCTTTATTCTCCCTCTCTCCTTCCCCTCCCAACTCCTGATGTTTTTTACAATGATATGTGCCCTTTCCAATTTTATGTAAATTCCATATTATTACTGTCCCTTTCCAATGATCTAGGGAACTACAAAGAATAACCCACAGCAGGCAGATGTTCCACCAAATCTAGAAATGGATGGTAAGTTCTGAAATATTCATTTATAACATTGCAAATCTGGTACATTCAGTTTATTATATATCGTTAGCTTTCAGTATCTCCTCTTCTGTATATTTTGCAAGTATTTAAATACAATTTAGAATTTACATTAACCATAGCTGAAAATATTGAAAAGGGCAATTGTATGATAGCCTGTTAACAAAGAATTTTTTTTTTGCCTTGGATATCCTGTAGGGGTTAAAGGAGTCACACCAAGAAGCAAAAGTGATTTGAATTGATGCAAAATTCATATCATTGCGAAGGGAAAGCTTTACTGATCAATTACAACAATTTTCCTCTTCAAAATATGTTTTGGGCCCGCAGAAATCAACTTTCAAAAATGTTAGTTTTGAGATCCAGATTTACTGCCTATTCGTATTTTTTCGTATTTTGTCGTAGTTCTTCGTGTGACGTCACACCCTGGACACGGCTGTTAAAAAAAGGCTGCTAGCTTCCGCTTGGTCTGCAGCTAGACGGACTAAGCGGAAGCTAGCAGCCGGTACCGAGCTGTTTGTCCAGGGTGTGACCTCACTATTCAGAGCTCGCTACGCTCGTGTGTTTGGCTTACGTTCGGGGCGCTTGGGGGTTTAAGAAGGGTCTTGAAAAATTGCATTTTACGCCTCTCCACGATATCTATATGATTTCTCAGCAAATTATTCGTGTTTTTCAAGAGAAAATCTTTCAATCCATATGTAATTTGTTCTAATTATCAGTTTTTAGTAAATTTTCTTTGTGTAGCTCCTTTAAAAAAAACTTTAAAAAACATTGCATGAACAAAGCCCTTTATATTAGGAAAGGGCTATGTAAATGACATTGAATGAGATACAATCATAATTCAAACATAAATTATATTATTGTCCTATAACTATAGTTCTTATGATGATGTTCAATTTTTTTGATATAGTCGATAAGATATAGTGTTACTGGATCTATCATCTCTTTAACTGTGATAATAATAATTGTAGTAGGTTCTTGTATAACACTCATGTCTGTCAGACCTAACACTCCTGGTGTGCCTGTTACCCTGGCTTTAGCAAGGCTGCCATTACGGCGCTCTAGCATTTCAAGGAATTAATTCCTGCCAGGTACCCATTTACATCACTGGCGTTGAGTGTGGCAAATGTAGATCAATGTCTTGCCAAAGGACATCAGTGCCGCGGCGGGACTTGAACCGCGGACCTTGTGATCCACAGTCCGCTGACATCTCCACTCGACCACGACACCTCTGATAGATATTTCTTTGTACCTCTCTCCCTTCTCATGCAGACATGCCCTTCCCTCTCGCCACCTCAACTCCACTTGACACCTTGATACTTGGAGGTCAGGCATCCACAACAACTACATGTACCAACACAACGCCCGTTACAGGAACGACCACAAGTGCATCCATTTCGGCTGCTGCTCAACTTCAGCAGTTGGGTGATGTGGAGAATTTGTTAGCTGAAGGTAATGATGATTGAATGAATAGTAATACATTCATGATTTATTTGATTTATGTGGTGCATATCAAATCTAAAACAAAATTTTGTCTGCATTTCCGAAGTGCTGTTTGAATATGCTTACCCTGGCTTTCGTTGTGGCAGCTGTTAGGAGCACAGAGTGCACCTGAAGATATAGACCTGCATCAGGAGAGACAATTATGTCTTGTTTTCAGGATACATATATTGAGTGATCTTGCAGTTTCAGTACTGAGATTCTAGTTTATTTTACTATTTATTCATTTCATTGTATTCTTTAAAAGCCAAAATTACAATGACAAACACAATAAGAATGTAATGTGTAACTTTGCTATAGTTAACCATATATAGTCAAACCTGAAGTTGGTAAAGACCACGCTTTGGGAGATTTGCTCAGTGAAACATTAAAGGAACTAGTACATGGAGACCACCTGCACACAAGGAATGCATTTTTATTTGGTCTCCTTTGAGCAGTCTTTCTGTATAATTTCACCATATACCAGTTCCAAAGTGCATTTTAAAGTGTAGATGATATCATTTTTTCTCTGCAAATATCTTCAGATGATCCGGAATTCTGGGCCTCCCAGTGTTTTGTTGATGCAGGTGAAGTGGCTCCAGTAGGAACGACAAACACCATTGGCTCCAGTACCACCAATCACCAACAACCCACTGGACCAGGGAGGGGATACAGCGTGGGCGGACAGGGTCAACAGAAAGGCCACGGTGTCTTCCAGCATGGTGGTGGTCAAGGGAAAGAAAATGCTTCTGCAGGACGGGTCGTTACAAGGTCGGGCAGCAGCAGGCAGTATGACGGAGGTAAGGATTTTCTTGCATTGTATAGATAGATCTAGGGCTTGATTTCAGCATGTGCCTGGAATGCATGCATGGGCTGTGTCATCTGTGTCTGCAGAATCCCCAAATTTCAAAATTTCAAAATTTCAAAGACTGTTATGTAAAGAAAATAAAAATCTTGATCCGGATCCCATGAGAGAAAAGTGAGTGTGAAGTCCTAAGTATAGGGTCCTTATTGCTTGTAGTCATTTTGTCATTTTGAGAGTTTGAGACAGAGAGAGAGAGAGGGAGAGAGAGAGAGAGGGGGAGAGAGAGAGAGAGAGAGAGAGATAGAGAGAGATTTGGGGGGGGGGACAGGCAGACAGACAGATAGAGAGGGAGACACAAACAGACAGACAGATACATAGGTATAGAAGAAGGAGAGTGAAGAGAGGATACTGAATACTTTGACTATTAGAATAGCAGTCCATAAACAAAAACCAAGTGATATTACCGTAAGCCAATCTGATGAGAATAAGCAAATCTCTAACCCTATTTTTGTTTTGTCTTTGTTCTTTTCCGTAGATGGTGGAGCAGCAGCAGCAATGAAAAGAAGGAGAATGGATGCCATGTAGGGACAGGTCAGTTTATCGCAATCATTAAAGATGTGGACAGTTGATTGAATTAGATTTATTTATGCAAAACATTCCACCAGGATAGGTCTTGTACGTGCTTTTATCCCTACCTCATAC
>BEXV01003504.1:13162-24742 GCA_003118195.1 Hemicentrotus pulcherrimus | reverse complement strand
AAAAAATTCACCAAAAGACGTTCTCGAACAAAACGAGCCCTCGCGAACGATTCCTGCACCCTGATTGGTTGAGCGAGCAGCCTACAATGACGTCATTAACTCAGAACGGTCCGGAACGAATCTGTCTGCTACAGTCCGCTAATTATTCCACGTAATTGTGCATTTCACCGTCCATTGAAAATGGCCTCTTAAGTTCGGATTCCGTGACTTTGTGTACATCGTTCACAGTTTCAAGACGACCAACTAATTAAATATTTATAATTTTAGGGGGGCAAATACTCATATTGTTAATTTGTGAGCCGGGACAAATTATACATCGATAGAATCGTCAACATCTGCAAATGGCAATTAAAAACAAATTAAAATCGTACATTTAATGACAGGGTCAGGATCCAGCAATATTTAGAGGCTTGCAAAAACAGTTCATAAAGAAAGGCGTGTGGTTATGACGTGTTTTCTTTACGAAATTTTTACTCAAATTTCACAGAAAAAGAACGTTAATAGACACAAGAAAACAGACTATGTACTCGCCTAAACATGGCGACTGTAGAAAGCGTGGTTTTCTCTTAAACTGCACTCGCAGTACACGGTACAAAAATCTTGTGACTCGCGAGACGTTAGATGAGAGGAGCGAGCGCTCGTGAGATTGGAAATAAAACGGGCAGGTTTTGCTCATTAGCATACGACCTGCGGTCTGACTGTTATGATTGGTTATTAGCAGATTTGTCACTGAGGGGGATTAGATCACCCTGCAAGGTCACCGACAGGTGGTTATCTCATCAAATCAGCTCGCAACATTAAGAAAAGAGGATCATGAGGGACCAACAGGCACTGATGAGGCATTGTTTGCTATATAGAGGGAGCAAGTAGCTATAAGTAGTGCAGTGGGGCTTATATTTGCGTATATGGTCATTGCAATTTTTTACCGTCAAGGTCTGACTAGGCCCTTATACATAAGTGATGTGTTTCCAAAGATCCCTTACCAAAATCATGTAGGTGTAATAATAGTAAGGGATATTCATCTGCATGTAACTTGCATGGCATTCTTCACTATGAACTTATATGCCTATATGTAAGTTTGCAGAACCAGAGTGGTATTGTATAAATGGCATATAACGTTTTTTAATTGTAAAGGGGCAAGCTTGTTCCTATAATTCTAGTACAATCAATAATAAAACATGGAGAATTGAAAGTCCTCTGTATACAGTACTATCCAGGCATGATATTGTATTTCTACAATAAAAGACAGCTCTCTATCTACTTTGAAGATTTGGCCTGGCATGAATGTAAAATTGTATACCCCAATTTGTTAGAATCTTAACAAATGAAAGTGACAAATATGTGTAAAGTGTATACATTAAGGTAAGAATTTGTTTGTTTTTGTTTTTCTGTGACAAAGTTCTAATTTATTTATATTACTTTAAGATGTTTGTGGTGTCGTTTGTCTGAAAGTATTTATAAGAGTTCCTTTTATTTAGACAAGTAGCAGTTATTTAAAAGCTTTATCAGTTGTGTTCAAAACTTATACCATAATCTCAAAATGTGTTGTGAACATAAAAAACACCCCCCCCCCTGAAAAACTCTCTTTGAGAGTGGTTTTAGGAATTGACAAAATCACTTTAATTTCTCAATGTAATTTTGATTTGTGGAGATGAAATTGCATTTAAAGATAAAACTAATCAATTGATTAAAGAAGACAGAATTTTTGAATAAAATGTAAAGAAAAGAAAATCACACTCGCTGAACCCATCTCATTTCTCTTTTCACATGGTAGACCATGTGTGGGCACTACAAGCTCAATTTTATCTTCTTTTCTCACAACACAATTATTTCTACTTAATTTGTTTGGCAGGTTTATTTATTTGAAGTTTGGCAAATTCAGTCTTAGTTTTGTGGGATTCCGTATTACCAGAACTTATGACTCCTTTATACTTCTGATTTAACAATGAACAGTTGAACACAACCCATTCTAACTTAGTCATTTGTCCCAGATGTGACTATGTAGTTTTCTGAAACTTAGATACACCTACACTTAGAGTTACATGTATATATATATATACACTTGTGTGGTTAATCAGGAATAACAGATGCATGCAATGGAAGTTGTTTCTTTCAAGATAAGTAGTTTTGATTTGAACTGCATCTTATAGTTATGTGTCATTAGTTTAGATATTAATTCACATATTCACACTCCAGCACACTCACAATCTAACTGTACAGCAAGATCAGTTTATGTAATGAATTTAGAAATTCAAGCTTAGATAAGGTTTTTTATAAGCAGTTGGATGTGTCAAACAGTTGCACTTATAAAATCTGTAAGGTTTCTCATGAGTTTTATCATAGAACATGTATATGAAAGTGACGACTTCTTTATATAAAATCTTTATAAACTTTCCTTGCCTGGAAGACAAAACTTCTGAAGAAATTTCAAGAAAGCAGACAATCAGCATATATTCTCTTTACATGAAGTAATACTGGTACGTAATGCTGGATTTCAACGGTGCTCTGAATTATCAAGAACCTTCCGATAGGCTTGAAAATGATGTTTTGAGAGACTTTTAAAAGTACTGAATTTGTTGATATGTTGTTGTGGGAGATATTGCAATACCGGTACTGTTCCTGTACATGCTATATTTTACTTTGACATGCAGTAATATTGTATGTCAATATTATGCTACTGACATTTTTACAGGTTCTACAATGTATATGCATCTTTTACATGTGAATAATGCTAGGATTGGTTGTGTAATATGTATATTTGTCATTCTGTGCCTTTGTACTATTTTTGGATCCATTTTTGTGAAGCCATGCATCATTGAAATTATATGCACATTTTCTTTTTACTTTTATGACCGATGTCAGAATTGTGTACTTATTGAAAATTGAATGCCTGGTGAAGATTTGAAAAGTTGGAGAGAGAGAGAAAGAAAGACAGTTTTATAGAGTCTCATGTGTAGTTCGAGACCAGAAAAAAACACTCAACGTGGTGCTGCAAAGTCTAAGGGAATGGATTAATTGGGTGTGAGAAAGAGATAGAGAAAGTGAGAGAAAGAGAGAGAAAGAGAGAGAGGGAGTGTTGGAGAGGGAATACAAGAGACGGGGCAGAACGTGTAGACAGTGGCCTGGCTACCTAGCTATAGTTAACAACTTAATTATTCATACCCTTGCCAAGTTTTGCGATTTTTTTTTAATCAAAGTGTGCAAAAACTTGATTTGTGTTTCATATCATAGTTTAATTCTAATGGTATTCAACAAAGGCCATAAGAAAACCAATGCACCTTTCATTCTTGAGTTACGAAAACCACAAAAAAAACATCAAATTCACAAGTTGTGTGAATAATTCAGTTTTCAACTGTACATGGTGGAGGGGGGTCCATGTGAAAACAGATACAAGGTCAGTATTTTTTCTTCTTCCATGCTTATAGACTTCAAAACGGGAAATAAAACGGATGTTACAGGCGGTATTCATAATTTTTCACAGACATACTATGAATTATATTTTTCCACATGTAGAATATGTACAACCTTCAATTTACAAAGTTATGTACACTAATTTCAAAACTTACAATAATATTTATATACAGCATGCACGCTGAAAGGCAAAAATAGAAAAGCTTACTGTATACCATGATTAAAAATTAAAATACTTCACATTTGAGGCAAATTTAGAGATAAATCATTGAACATATCAATTTGTTTCAACAAGAAATCCTTTTCTATGGCAATATCTACAGGTGTATACATACCACCTGCAAATGATTTCTTGTCTCGCCTGCGTAGCAAAAAAGCGAGACATAGGCGCTGCTTTTCCGGTAACGGTGGCGGCGGCGTCAACATCAAAAACTTAACCTGAGGTTAAGGTTTTGAAATTGTAGTATAATTTTGAAAGTATAAGTTCTTATTCAATGAACCTTGGACCAAAGGGTTATCAAGTATTTTCAATCATGTGAGTAAAATTGTAGGTCACAAACTCAAGGTCAAAGTTCATTTCAGGTCAACAGACTTGGACTTTGTTGTGGCATCAACATCAAGATTTTTAAAATGCTTCTTCTTTGTTATTTTTCAACCGATTTTGATTCTGATTGTTTCATTTGATAGGGCTAGGAGGGGGATTTAAAACTTCTACACAGAATCGTGAAATTCATTATCTAAAAAATAGATTACAGAATGTAAGTGATTTGTAAAATGATTTTCTCCCCACCATGCCAAAAAGTGGCTATCAAGTTTTATACAACTCACTCCAAGATCCTGATCAAATGATTGGTCATGCATGGTCACATGTGATTCATTTACTGGGACAATTGCATGTTTTTTCAGTGCGCAGTAATGAGCGTAGAGGTTATAGGGCTTAATTTTGCGTGTGCATGGGCCTATTCTTGCGCAGCATTGTGCGTGAATGGGTATAGAGGTAAGTGCGCTTACCATATCTATGTGTGCGCACTAAATTAAGCTTGAGATTTATTTGTCAGCCATACTGTCACGAAACAACCTTGAATGAATTCTTTTTACATTATATAAAAAGGATCTAGGAGTTTCGTTGTATAAAACAAATGATGCATGTGTTCATTCGTTCATTATACAATCTATCCGCCCTCGTTGATGCTGTGTGTATCTATCGCACTCGGCCTAACGGCTTCGTGCAATAGATACACACAGCCTCAACTCGAGTGCGGATAGATCGTATAATGAACTAATGCGCATGCATCATTTGTATAACAACAAACACTGTATACCACGAACAATATACATGATATAATTTGTGTTTTGTTTTTTTTGTAAAATAATATAGCAAATCTTGGAAACCTGCAATAAAATTTGCCATAATTGGGCAGTATTGACAAAATTAATGATATCAAAATAGGCAATGCCCGCAGAAAAAAAGAATATTACTACCATTGTGCAACAATTTCCGGTCAATTTTATAGACTTTGAAATAACCTACATGCATATATATGCAGCCAATTTCAATCGGTGTGTTACCACAGAATTCATTTTTCAAAGATATTTGAGTAACATCCGAGTTAAAGGAGACTGGCATAAGTACTTGATACACCATTCACACGTGGGCCAAAACTTTTTCAACAAACACACAAAAAAAAGTGCATTACTTGTATAACAATACCCTCTCAGTGGATTCACACTATGTACCTTTCGAATTGCACTAAAAACCTACCTAGGCACAAAGATTCAACTCCTCAGTCCTACTGATATAGTCAAGGTTCTGAGTTAATCATGAATTGGACGGACAGAGACTAATAAATAACTCTTTCATGACGAGAGAGAGAAAGAAAATATATAAGCAGTAGTACTCGAAGAGAAGCGGTACTTTCTGAATAAATTCCTTGAAGATAATGAGAGCATCGGTACTAATGATCTCCTACGAGATTAGAGAGAAGTCATATGATTGTCTTTTTGATAGCCTTCCTCTAGCTTCATGATGTTCCTGTCTTGATGATCTTAAACAAAGCACTGATGTTATTCTCCTTGATGGCTTGCCTGCAAGATGACACCACCAGGGTCTTGAACTTCCCAACTGAAATACAGAAGGATAATTACACAATATTGTTTAGATATCAGCAACAACAAATCTGAAGGACATCCAGGAACAGATCTTGAAAAATTTCAGAACACAAAATAAAAATTCCTATTTTGAAAAAAGTGAAAACCACAATAAATTCTTGCTTCATGACTCAACAATAATCATAATGATGTATCTCATAACTGAGTTTCTTTCATTAATTTTTTTTTTTAATGTCACCCAATCTAGCCTTGATATATTCCAAGCTAACAATCTAATCATGTCTGAAAAGACAACTCATGTTATTCACATTTAATGCACACTTCTTGCACAACAATTACACTTGAGGGAGCAAAGTTTTGCCCAACATAGCAACAATAAAATACGCAGATAGGATTCCATCTCTGGAGATGCCACTTCACAATGAATAATTATCACAAGAAGTTCTGGGAATAACATGCAGTCCTAAAATCGTAATTTGCAAAATGATTCACTTTTTTCCTAAATTAAATTTAAGTTTGATAAAAATCTGTCTCTGTGTCGACCACATAGTTACCTCTTAGTTGTCCAGCCTTCTGGATGGTTTGGTTGACCAGCTTGAGACAATTGAGCAGCTCTTGGTGGTTAGAGCAACGGATCTTATAACCATTCACCAGGTCACGATTCAGGTCAAACAACTCCATGTACCCACGACGCATGTTCCTCCTGCATTGTATGAAACAAATTAGAATTCAATGAAATATGTTTTCACAAAATAACGAGGCATCTTTTGTCATAGAAGTTATAAAGGTACAAGGTAATACATTTTTTCTCCACAAACACAAGACGATGATGAAGATGACTTGATTATAATATCAACCACATGTGAGAAACTTGATTTGTTATTCATTCTATCTTAAGATTTCTAAGAAAGGATAAATTAACCAACCAGTTATCAATTAAGATGGTCAATTGATAATACAATATGCAGGAACATAACATTCAAATCCACATATATAAATATGCACTACCGGTAACTTTTTTTTTTCCAAATAAACATACAATAAGGATGGAAATAAATGTATACTAGCTTACATGTCAGACATGAGACGAGCATCTTCAGCTCTGACCACCAGGCTCCTGATCAAGTTAGAATGGTCTGCCATCTCAGCTGTTAACTTCTGTCTCACAGAATGGAATTCATCCACCTATTTAAGAACAAAGACATACACGTTGAAGGCATATGATGGGAAATGCTCTCATGTATTTACTGATGTATTTACTAAATATGTTGAGAGAAAGAAGTGCTGTGAAAAGAGTATAAAAACTAGATTAAAATTTCATTTTGGAACTACACCATATTTCAACTGAATATTACAGGTATATGCATAACCCAATATTGCAGCTGTAAAACAGTAATCAATGTTTTGAAGCTCAGAAAAGCTAAATAGCTTTGACCTGATTTGAAAAAGAGAACAATTATTACTTCAAAGGTCAAAGTAGAGGTCAAAGTTGAGAAATACAACATACCACAACACGCTGTGATGTGTACTATTGGAAATTGATTAAAATTTTCATACAGTACAGTGTGGGTGAATTCGAATGATTCCAGAAAATCCAACAAATGTACCACCGACAACAGTACTAACTTCTGGGAGGCATTTCAACATATATCTGCTCCATATTTAGGCACGTTTAATCATCAAACACTGAACTGTATGTCTATAACTTTTACCATTAATCGGCGAATGAAATACAAACTTAATTGATTTGCAAACAGGTTTTGAGAACAATTTTCAAGTTTCTCTGGTCCAAAGTTACAGATTTTTGTCATCACTTAATTGACGAAAGATTAACTACCGGTACTTGATTAACAAACTGACCTTGACCAGTAGATTTTTGAGATCCTCCATATGCATGGGATAATCAGCTACAACCTGAAGGTCATCTATGCCCAGGAATGAAGCCAATGCTTGGATGATATCACCAGCTAGATCCATGTCATCTGTACGGATGGTTATCTGCGATCAAAGTCGTTTACAGTATTCTTTAAAAAATCAGGTTTTGGTGTAAAAGACACTTTACACTTTAGATCATTCAGTTATAGACTTTGATTAAAAGATACATTTACTTCATTTTGTTTCAAATAGCAGCGCATAGAGTTCACTTCACACCCATATTTTTTTCCTAAATGATCAGTTTCTCAAAGAATTAATCAGATCCTTTGAAAATAAATTAAAAAACAATTCAGTGCACGGTAACTTTGAAAGCATTTCACAAGAAGGAAAAAAAGGCATGAAGTTTATCATAAAGTAAATGTTGTGATTTTATTTAAAGGTAGAACTTGATTTTCAAAGAATTAAGAACCATGTGAAAGTTGCATTGAAATATTTGAAATCCTTGTGGATTTTTATACCATGCGCATGCACTTGTGTAATGAAGTTCAAAGATGAGAATCCAATTTTCAACTTTGGAGAAGTTTAACGACGTCCTTGTTGCTCTCACATAACATCATTCCTTCTTCCACTCACCTGTCCATTGGCCTGCATCTGAATGAAGATAGGACCTGATCCTCTCAAGGAAAGGAATCCCACATTGAGGGGTGTCTCAGCTGCTATGTCCTCATCTACTAAAAAATTCTGATTGATCCACAGCACCACCTACATATATTCAATGAGGGTATATACAGAAGAAAAAAGTAAAAAGTCAATCATTTAATGATTATTAATAACAATTTAGATTATGAAAAGCACAAAAAAGAGTACAGCTGAAGAGATGGGGAAACAAAAAGAATATTGACCGTTAAAAACCAGAGGGCTGTGTAAAATGATGACTTAAATGCCCTTCTGGCTCTCAGCGGACAACATTACACAGGTATTGATAACGACTGACCGAAGTGTACAGGAGAAAAAATATCAAAAGACATTTACATTGTAACATACAAAATGAAACTTAATTATAATTATACAATATTAAAGGCCAATAAGTATTTAACACAATTTAGGAAACAATATATGTATATATAAGCAGTGCTTGTATTTGCGTGGATAACTAGAGAAAAAAAGAAAGAAAGGAAGAAAGAAAGATAAAAAATAAGAAAACAAAACATATATGCACTGCTCGGAAATTTGGGCTTTCATATGTATGGATCAGAAAAAACACAGTTGAGCTCTGCAACTTACTGGTATCTACAACATGGTTTCTTTTAAAGGAAACCAAAACCTTCAGACTAAATTTATTTTATTGTAAAGTTTAAGACATTTAAAAAATATTAGTGAAAATTTGAACAAAATCGGGCAAGGAATAAGGAAGTGAGAGCCTTTTGAAATGACTAGTCACTAGAGGGCGGTATTCAATTTGATGACATCATCGGTAAACAACTCTCCATGCCTTTTGTACATAAAATTTCACAATTTTTTTGTTTTCTTCGTATTTATTTGTGTTCTTGATCCGACTTCATAACATGTGAAGTAGAATATCATTTTGCATTCTATATCTTGCTTTCAGGGGAGTAGATTATCTCAATCACAAGAAAGAAGGAAAAACATGAAATTTGATGTACAAAAGGCATGGAGAGTTGTTTACCGATGATGTCATCAAATTGAATATCGCCCTCTAGTGACTAGTCATTTCAAAAGGCTCTCACTTCCTTATTCCTTGCCCGATTTTGTTCAAATTTTCACTGATATTTTTTTTATATCTTAAACTTTACAGTAAAAGTAACTTAGTATGAAGTTTTTGGTTTCCTTTAACCTATAGGTTTTAGTAAATGGGTACTTGGACCCTGTCTTACAAAGAGTTATGATAGATCCAAATAGATCCCAACCTGATATCAAACTCTGACCTGGACGTTCGTAAGTTTGTGATTGACCGGCGTACTTGCGATCAATCAAAATAGTAGCAACTGACTAGTACAATTGCTGATGGTTGCCCAGGTTTATAACCAAGGTAACAACCGTTGAACCACATAGAGACATTTACTTTTATATGAAAATATCATTTTGAGTACTTTTTGATAGATAAATATATTTCATATATTGGCTATAAAGATTCAAGGTGAACTTAAAAGGCAAACAAATCTCACCCTTTGTATCCTTTCATTGATGGTGAAGACCACACTACTCTTTGGCTCAGGGACCTGGTCTGTGCAGGGCACGTACATGGAGAATCTGGGGAGCTGCCGAGTTACCTCAAACACATGGAACTGCATACTGGGTTTCAAAGAGAAGATTGGATGGAGTAGTAGATCGATCTGCAACTACACTCAGGGTTCTTGCAAGTGCACAACATCATTATGGCTAATACCCAGTATGGGGGACATACTCCAGAGGGAAATGCCAATGGTAAGGTCTCCAACTTGGGTACTTACAAGGGTACTAAACATTGAGGGATCAGTGACACAAAGACATAACTCCATTTTGAGAAAAAGTGGTTTATGTGTCACTGCACTTGGGTCTCAAAGAGTTACAATGTAAGTCTATGTTTCACTAGCCATCGACTTCAATGGGTGGAATCAAGTCTTGTGTTTCCTGGAAAGCCCACATTTTTCTGAACATTTTGATATCAAATACTGATTTTGGCAAAATATGGAGTTGCGTCTTTGGGTCACTGAACCCTTGACATGTCAATTTCAAAATATCTACCTGCAAAATAACTTTTAACCTCTTGCACTGCCTCCCTGTGATCTGTATGGCTATATTTCTCTGAATTCAGACAAAGGATAAACAATTTCTGCCAATAAACCTGATTACACCCTAGTGTTATAGCTAGTGAATGTATATCGACTCATCATCATTTGTCACTCTTGGGTATTCTAATGTGTTAAGTACATAACTTCATCAATATTTAATTTTCATACTAGATAAATTTTAAATTGGTCTCATCATGCGTTACCTTAAATTCACAACTAATATATATCCCACCCCTTAGTCTCTTTATCCACACTAAATTGACGTAGACATCTTTAATCAAAGTCAAACTTGTGGATCAACTTTACTGCTAAAAGTTGACATACACAGTCATTCCTAAACTTGCGAGCCTCAAAGTGGCAGGAGACAAAATATTAAAACATACCCACCTTGACTTTGTACCTACAAATGCTTTGATGTGTAAATCCACAGGGATGTCTTTGGGTGGGACTATTGGCACTTTCAAGGAGTTAGATAGACTAGGTGTGTTTGGGTGTCTAGAGAGGAAGAAAGAAGAAAAGTAAAAAACAAATGTTGGTGCTTTGATGCAGATATCATGAGCACCGTCTGTGCAAAGATTTGTTTATGGTCACAAAACAGACAGCTACAGCATATTCCTAAAACAATAATACAATACAATAAATCAAGTGTTTCTGTTAAAAGTAGGTATAAAACTCTGAGATCCAGATGGGTGTAAAATTTGTATAACTTCATATGATATTCATATCTGGTTCTCAGATGAGAATCTGTTCTAACCGTTGTCTTGTTTAAAATGAATGCAAATGTTGCATTATTGATATGAAACGTTATGCCATTTGTTAACTCCTTGATTCCTAATGAATTTCATACAAAATAAATGCAATGCGATTCAATTCAAAGCTCGATCATCATATATTGATTTCTTTTTCAAGAAAAAAAGGAAGGATCATGATTTACAATAACATTATTAAAAACATTTACATGGGACTACAAGAAATGTTTAAAAATCAATACCTTTAAACAATGGACTTGGATAGCTTGGATAACTTCCAACTTCCATTTTCAAAACAAAAAAAAAAGACCAGAGAAATCAGAAATGCGTACCTCACTTTTATTTCTTTAACTAACATTATTGATTACAAACACATACCAACTCAAATCATTCTTTTAGAATTGTAGTGCATTAAGCAATGAAAGAGTTATATCTCATGTAATACTAAAAAAATATATTAAAGGTGAAGACTAGTTATGGTCATGCGATTGCATTGTGAAAGAAACGTTGTAGAATCTATCAGAAAAGGTTGATCATCTAGCATATAAGTATTGGTGTGTACTGCAAGGTTCTGGAATCATCAAAATGATAAGAAATTTGGCCCTGTCTTCGTAAAGTTACAAGCACTGTACACAGAAAGATGT
>BEXV01003503.1:21145-34947 GCA_003118195.1 Hemicentrotus pulcherrimus | reverse complement strand
TTTTTTTTTTTTTTTTTTTGGGGGGGGGTGGGGGTAGGAATCTTTGCAAAAGTGTGTCTAAATTAAAATCCTCTTTCAGATTATGATACAATTTAAGTGAAATTTTGTCATCAAATCTTTGGCGAATATGGGGCTCCCAACACTTTAAAGGCTTTAGGCGGAGTTCTCTGGTCCTTGTCTGGAGAGTGGAGATGACTTATATGACAGGGCTTTGTGTTGCAGAACCGGTCAATCCTTTTTTATGTTTAAGGTTTGAAGCGGAGAACGTTTGGCTGATTTGTGGATCTACGGAAGTCACATAGTCGTATAGCTCTTAGACTAATGTGCTGTATTAAACAAAAAAATGGTCCTATGTGGCGCTTAGGTTTTGGTTTTACAAGGAAGGGTGACTGGGTAATATTAGAAACGTCAAGTATTGCACGTGCTCGCACGTTCATCTCCACCGGTTCATTTGATTGTAACCGATCATCAGTCTCATCACGTATGCTTTAACTTACTGGCCCAGGAATATTACAAGCATTTTCGCACCTTATGATATATCTCTCCCACGAGTGTTCGACGACGATGAGCGATGGACAGCTTCTATAGGAGCAATAAAAGGGCTACGTGACCTCACATTCGACAGCATCCATTACACATTTCATTTTTTTTCACCATCTTTCCAATCTATTCCTCAGTATAAATTGCACGGAGAGACTGGTGATAGAAAAAGAAACCAATAATTGTTCAACATTTAGTCATTGATGTTACATATATGAAACATTTTACATGGTGTTCTTTTGAATCTGTGCCTCATTAAGATTTACTCTGATTAACTCTGGTCACATGCAAGGAAGAGCAACATTTACTAACGTTTTAGCCTTCAACTCTTAATTTCCCAGGAAAAATATCTCCCTCTGCAACATTATATTTTCCATGGAATAGGTTTCCAGATTTTTGGTAAAGTTTTCAGAGTGAACCTCACATGCAAAGGTGTTAAAAGCGTTGTCACGTAGCTAATTAAGATGAGGAATCGGTAAATTTCTAAAAGGTTTTTATGATGTTTGTCTGCATGTGTGTGGCAAATGGGCGACCCTGCCAATTTACAAATGACAAACAAAGATAAAATGTTCAATGATTTCCACGAAAGGGGGCGTTTAGAAATATTAGTACACCATTCTTGAAAGCATGTTTTGTATGTACCGAATGTATCAAACTGGTAATTTCAGTTCCGAAGTTTTACCTCTAGAATGTTTACATTTTGCTATAATACCAAGCAAGATTCAGGCATATATATATATATATATATATATATAATTTTATGATTGATACCGAGATTGTTGGAGTCAGTGTTGAGAGGCATTAAATAAGACCGTGTTCATTTAGCTTATTACTTTGTCTTCTTTTTCTTTTGACGTATATTCTATTCGACAACACTGACGTCATTGATACAGTGTATTTCACTACAATATTTATTTTTATGGTATTGTTTTGATACCGTTATACGTAAGAGCAAGAGCCAGCGATCCCACGTATTTTTAATGATCCTACATTAACCCGTTTGGTGTCAATTCGATGCCGTATTGAAACGCAAATGTCGTGGTTTTGATCCCCGACACGGCACTAATGTCCTTTGACAAGGCATTTATCTACATTAGCCACTTCATACCAAAGAGAAAACTGGAGACGTGGTAGGATGACGAAAGCTTCTGTGTTAGTAATTCCCTTATGCCCTCACAGCGACCATGTTACTCCCCAGGGAGTGGAAATGGTACACATTAAATGAACCCGGTGATCGGAGTAATACCATCTGAAAACCTTTCAGAGATGCTATATAATCAAATTAGCGTTATTATTATTACCATCATTAATTTTATCATAATTTTTTTTTGTTACAAGCACGTACTAAGCTCCTAATTGTGTAAGCACGTCGAGTTTGATAGATGTCGGAATCAATAATTAAATACTAATGTGATGTAATGTACGTGTTTAACATGTACTAATGCCCCTTGTGGCAACCGGGAATCCAACACCAGCTACACAAGTCTTGCCGAACAGTTGCTCCACATGTTTAAACTTTAGGACACATTTCGTGTCCAGTTCCACCCTACTTACAGATACACTACTACTACTACTACTACTACTACTACTACTGCTACCGAAAACTGACCAAAAAAAATACCTCCCCCACCTAGCCACCCCCNAAAAAAAAAAAAATCAATTAATGCCAAATTAGTTATCATGAAGCATAAACATGAAAATTCATCAACCCAAATGTGTCGTACGATTAAGCATGATGGGGGCCCATTAATGTCGCTAATTAAAAAAAATTATACTTTTGCAACTAAACAAGAATAATGAATTTCTGGAAATATATTGTGAAAAAATACACAAAGAATGTCTCGTAGGCTTTTACAGATAGACATAATGACTAAACCTGATAAATGACCACACTTTATTATACAGGTAGCGGTGCACATATTAAACTCTGCCATTAGTTTCAATTGGCCCGGTCGCTCATTGGTAACACGTGCGAATAGGCATACAAACATTATTGACGGAGTGTTTGCCTTGTGCATCACAAATGCTTTGCGAAATCGCCGATTTCCGGTCTGGACTAGCCCCATATATATATATATGTATATACGTCTTTATATATTATGTACATTATTCTTGCAGTGGAAACTGTTAAACAATAATGAAGCCATGGGTTTATCCATCACTCTCGTCTTTCTAAAAGGGGCAGTTAGTGTGTATCACGTGGTATGTGCCGATGTATCACCGTGATTGACAGAATGAAATGTCCGCATCTACCAAAGATCATTTAAGAAAAAAACATACACCTGCTATTCTAGTAAAACGCTTAAAGTTTTACCATTTATGTGTGTATTTATGCCATCCAACCTAACAAGTCGTGAACCCTACATGCAAATATGCATTAGTTTGACAAACTTAATGACTTATCCTACTCTGTAATGGCGCCATTATTTTTAGTTTCATTTTTCTTTAAAAATGGTAAGTATCTTTATTAAAAATTTATATGACAGTTATTTGATTATATCGCGCCTTTTACAGAGGATGCATGGCGCTATACCGTTGTCTACAGACATATTAAGAATTGTTTTTTAATTTTTGTCTTGCTTCTCTGTCATGTCTCAATCACATCAGCGTAAATTTAGTATGCATGAGATTTCCAATTCAATGCGCATTTATAGAAATGATAAATGTTATCGCTATTCGAGACAGCGCCGCTAGACTTTATATTTGCGCTGCTGGTTTAATATAAACTTGAAATGTCGACAAGTCTACAAGATATTCAAATCTCCGAATTGTCTTCGTCGTATTCTTTCTCAATTTGCTCTCTCATTGTATTAGGAATGTTCGCTTCCCTTTACCTGACATTTCGTCAATGTTTGCTTTCCCATCAAGTGATTGTAGAAAACGAATAAATCAAAGGGGCTTTCTCTATCCCCGACGCAAGACCCGTTCAGATATGACACAGCAAAACCGCGGAGGTTTATTTTTAGAATGACATTAAGTGAAATACCATTCACATCTCTGTATCTTTGCGGCGGTTAAACGCGCCATATCTGAACAAGCATTTACGATTTGTACAAGCAATATGCCCCCCCCCCCAGTCTTATCCCCTCAACGTATCTGGTTATAGCCAATCGTTTGGAATTTAATTCATTCGTCCCTATTTACAGACTAACATGATAACCAAGATAGAGCTCATTGTGTATTCATGACGCACGTGCAGCTAACATGCTTTGGGTGCAACAAGCAGATTTCACAGACTTTAGAGAAGAAGAAAAAACAGTTCGATTGTATAGCTTTGGGATCCCCTACTAAAATAGTTATTGTAACACTTTAAACCAACCAACATGTTTGCGTGATCACTGAAAGTAAAACATCACCTAGGATAGTTTAACACATTGTGGCATAAATTCTCACAGCATTTCGTTAGAAATTTCTAATCATAATTTTTCAATAGTCGTTTATAGGTTGATATAATAGGGATAATCATTATAAGACGAAGTGATTGCATAAACGTGTTTATTTATTTATTATTGACATATTAAAAAACAGGGATGCTCATTCACAATATTGTGGTGTACCATGAGGCCCAGTAAATACAACTAGAGAAAATAAAAGAATGCAGGAATAGCGACGGCACAAAGTTTTTATTACTTAACTCTGTCTTCACTTTTTGAAGGCATGCAGTGTGACATTTCTTGATGAATAGTTAAGAATGCAGAGAAAGAGGCAATTGAATTTGTTATTTTAATGACAATAAGGCATTCTTGACGAAATTATTAACAAGGAATCGAAAATGCGTGTAAAACTGTGAATGGCGGTTGTGTGTGTGTGTGTGTATGTGTGTGTGGGTGTGTAAATGTCAAATTTCCGATCTTTCCCACTGTAATGCAATTTAATAAATGAGCAAGATTTCTTTTGTTAATGGATGGCATGGAATAACATGTATCCATCGCCTATCCTGAGTGCCTCTGGATGGGGAGGATAAAGGGCAGAAGTGGATAGTTTGTGACGTATCAGTGAACAAATGTAATACGAGTATGGTTCGACATTACAAAGTCGCATGACCAGTAGACCAGTCGAGATTCACTTCGAATTAGATGCTTCATCTAACAAACAACCTTGAAGAGAAGGCTAAGGTCTGGTAAGTAAGGTCACAATTTCCGATCTTTCTTATTCTATCTTTTGACAGTTTGGCAGACTATGCTATCCCCTGAAAAGAATTGCTCTTCATATGCCGTCATATTTGACGTATGCCGTGAGGATATTGTGAGTGTTTAGTCAAAGCTTTCATGTCACGTGAGAATGTAGTTCCATATAGTATTTATGTGTGCAGTGCATGTGAATGTGCTCCATTGAGCCAATTTCCTATACCACTTTGATGACTCTGAAAGCCTTCAGCTTAAACACTACTCTTGATTATTCCACAATCGATCAACCTTTTTTAAAGATGATTTTGGACAGTTCAATACTTTCGCAATGTAAGCAATGTAAGTATTTCTAAAACCCAAATATTATCTATAAAGACAAATCCAACAAATAAGTTAAGAAGTATGAAATAATAAACATTAGAACAACAGAATGAAAATGTTTTATATCCATCGGACAGGATAGAAGAGAGCTACGAATGTTTCAATAAATGTATGCATGCGAATCTTAAATTCCATTGGTAATTTGATCAGTACATTGTGACGTCGCGACGTCACGGACAAATCTCATTTTTGCCATTACTTTCCGTTTTATCCTTCGGGGAACTATTCAAAATATGTATTCTGACTTGAATGCGATTATAGGTCTTCTGATCGGACCCTCCCGAGACAGTTTTACATTTTGGTCATTTCGTCTGTTCATGGAATATATCAGAAGTTGTCTTGTGTCGAAATCGGCAGCCTAGCATAGCCGGGTAATGTTGAAGCGCCTTGAGGACCTTTGCAAGGTCGATACGTGCGCTATATAAAAATCCATTATTATTATTATTATTATTACATCACATTTGCATGACTAATTTAGGCAATATAGTTAAAGTGGTTACAACTGTCAGAAATGAAATATTATACACATGGTGAATGCAATGGAACAAGATTTTGCACGAGGTGAAAAATAAGAGACGCTTTATTCAACGAGGCGCAGCCTCGTTGAATAGAGCGTCTCATCTTTCACCGAATGCAAAATCTTGTTCCATTGCACGAATAAAGGCCATTCACTATTTGTTTTATACAACACCTTGGACGTTGATGGGCTTAAAACAGTTTTTTCTGGGCCTAAATCTCAGCGATTTTTTTTTTTTTTTTTTTCAATTAACGAAATTGCCGGTAGTAAGCGCGCACTATTGAGCAGGCAGCAAACCATGCGCGTACAAAGATTTATGTGTTTTTTTATGCGGAGTGCAATTTCGTTTGACTTTGGTACTATTGCACTGCGACGTCACTTACCTCACCATATACTTTCTACATCGTTAGTGACGTCAGAGTGCAATGGTGCGAAAAGATCAAACGGTATTGCACGGCTGGAGAATGATGCCATTTTGGCGCATGTCATGTGATCAATAATTGACCAATGAGGTTGCAAGAATCTTAGTAGGCGTATATAAAGCTTTATTCTTCGTCCAGTTTTACCAGTCTATTTCTCACACTTTCCTGTTTTCTTTCATTGGTTCCTATTAAAGTTGGATTTACCCTAAAAACTCTCAAAGGTAAATCCAACCCAAATAGACAATTAGTCTAAAAGAAAGCAGAAAAAGCAAAAAGCGAACTGATGAAAGTTTCAATTGAATCTGACTAAACATATTAAGAAAGTTATCAATTTGTTAAAGTTGCAATCACTATACGTATGGGCACTTCAAATTGGCTGAAGCGGTAATGTCAATGTAATGTAGTGCCGGACTACTTTCCTATCTGTTTCAACATATAAAATTACTAAAATTTAAAGTGTTCATAAAATTGTTGCTCGGGATGGTATTTTCTTTTTAGAGGACCTATAATATGCTATCTATGATATATTTTTGAGTAGTTCCCTATACGAAGGGAGAAGGAACTTACGAGAAAAAACAGAAATGAATGCTATTTTTGTACACGGCCAATGGGAGAGTTAGCCACGTCCTACGTCACATCCTATCGACCGAACTACCAATTTGAGATTCGCATAGACTTAGTGATCTCATATTTTAAACATTCATAACTTCGTTATTTTTGGTCCGATTAAATTCAAACTATTGCCATTCTATTTCTGTTACATGTCGGCTTTCATACAAATTAACTTATAACAAGGGTTGGATTGCCCTTTAAGCCATATAGTATTTAGTGTCCATGCATGTTGCATCATAATTCGCTGAACCAGATTTGGTTAAATTACCAATTTGTGTGTGCATAGGTCTGACAGGGCTCTCCGGCAGCGAAACCTTTGTCCTACCATAAAATATACCATATTGCCTTTCATATCTCGACGGTGCGGAAAATATGATAATCTGATGAGATTTTCGGATGGCTGTATTAAAGCTAAGGCACAATGAATTACATAAGATCTGCCTGTCGTAAAAGTGAAGTCCACTCTTAGTAAATGACAACACTTTTCATATGGTAAACACCTTAATGGTATCGTACTCCCCTTAAGAACCAATTACAGTGACCCTTTAAACTTCGACCGACCTCACCTCTTCCTCCGTGTCCTCTGCTTTTTTCCATTGCAACCTGTTACATAGCTAGAGGCCGCCCGTAAAGTTCTGGCAGAAATAAACTGCATTCCCGTCGTACGAACGCAATTAAATGCCACCGAGTCTCACCCGTGATCAATATAAAATAATGTCGTTACATCGGATGACTGTATATTATCATTACCCTACACTGTTTGTTGACTTCATCTGTCTGCGTCGGAATATATCGTCTGCTCTGGCCAGGCGGCGATGCATTTCGTAAACTTGGGATCTAAAACCCCATGTTAATCCTGTAAAGATCACTTCTGGATCAGATGCCCATATTGTTCACCATCATTGTGATTTATATGTCCAAATTATTTGGCTATTTCTGGAGTATCTTTTCGATCGTGGACTGTCATTTTAATACACGTGCCAAACACTTCACACGAACGAACGAACGTCTTGATCTATACCCTTGTTGTCTGGATAAAAGGTAACTGATATATCTAACCTACTGAAGGTGCGTATACTTACGAACAAATTGTATATTATCGAAAATAATATCGCTAGTGATATTCGTTTGTCTCGCAATGTGGTCAGATTCCTTATTGACCACATTGCGAGACAAACGAATATCACTAGGGATATTATTTTCGTTACTATATCCGCAATGAGTAATACATTTAGCATTAAATTGTATATTTTATATCATCTTTTATATAAGGTCCCTGAAACCTTTTTTTCAATGTAGCCCACTTTTAAAATATTTTTTCGAGTTTGTGTAATACTTCCAAAGTTTGTGCATATTTTTTTTTCCTTTCGTGTTACACTCAAGATCCAACAATTCTATATGTCAAGCTGACATCAGGTCTCAAAAGGCCACGTTACTCCGTGACGGTCGGCTCAATTTCTAAAAGTTGCAGTCGAAAGATGCGTGGCGAAAGACCACCCAACGGCATCGTGCAATTCTTTAGACTTCGATTTTTAAACTAATTGCAAATAATCACAAAAAGTGGAATATATATATAATAAACAGATATTCGTCACATTTATACAATAAACGCCTAGGTATCTTGTTTCTACTTCTAGGAAATGGAAATCAAAGTATTCAGTCTTATTTCTGTTTCAGTTAATTCATGCACTTCAAAGTTTGATAACTAAACACAATTTAAGATCGAAGGTTGACGTAAGGCATTAAATACAAGCCGCCCTTTCATAAAAGACTGGATTTATGCTGAACAAAAAATGACTAGCACAAATAATGTTATAAGACTATTATTTGCACCGTGGAGCTAACAATTAGCATGTATGAGTTCATGTGTAACGCCATATTTGTTGGTACATAAACCTCGATTTTCTCCATGTTTCGTTACTTATATTTCGGACAGTATACATCTTATAATTTAATGATTCAGTACATATTATTTACATGTACTACCTCGTAAATGATGTTTTTAATATATTGTTCGCTATTACAAGGAGTCAACTACCTTGGGTAAGGTCTCACATTTTAATTGTGTCAGGTTGTGTTTTTATTGAGAGTATAAATCCTCTACCAGCATTTATCACAGACAGGGAGAACCTCGAAAAAACGAGGGTAGCGGATAACCCAAATAAAACACTTACTTCGTTCCATCGTGTCTTCCCGACGGATCGGATTTTCGGATAATACGACCTGTCGTGAAATCATGCCCCCTATATTCATGAAAAGTCAGAGACTTCACCTTTTCCGGCTAAACGATATTTTTTGAAAACATGCCCATGCAGGTTTATTTACTAAAGGTTGGGTAAATGAATGTAATTATCACAATTTTTTCAAAGATAAGTACATTTTACCCTTTTTACACGTAAATTGTGAACACATAGCCACACCTTCAGGTAACGGCGAGTTGTTGACTAATATAATTCATCTCGTATGTAAAAGTGTCGGGGTCGTAGGTTTGTTGCAGGTTTTGCAGAAAGTGTCGTGTAAAGTTGAGCCGACGCTTTGGCGACAAGAGGGGTGCAATTTACAAATATTACACCCGACCCGTCGTGAATTATTCACGAAAGTTCGTGAAACTTGAAGATGAGAAGACGAGACTTTTAAAAAATGGCTTCAATAACAATATATAAGATTAATTTTTTTAAAGTCTAATCATCTTTAATTCGTTCGTATATTTTTGTAATATGTTCTTATCACGTCTCGACATGTTTATGACACAACAAAGAACTGATTCTTGGATGCATTTTGTAAATTTTCGCGTGCATAATTGCAACTTAAAATATTTATGAGCAGTTTCCACGCCCCATCATCCCCCCTCCAAAAATATAAATGTGTCGAGATGAAACAACTTCTGAAAGGCATCGTTTAACAATGTT
This sequence comes from Hemicentrotus pulcherrimus, assembly GCA_003118195.1. Taxonomy (NCBI): domain Eukaryota; kingdom Metazoa; phylum Echinodermata; class Echinoidea; order Camarodonta; family Strongylocentrotidae; genus Hemicentrotus; species Hemicentrotus pulcherrimus. The sequence goes on along the minus strand of BEXV01003503.1, from coordinate 25,439 downwards.
AAATCTTAGATGCATGGCCCTACGTGTTGTCAGTGTCTGTGTTATGATGTAGTATTGAGTCCCTAAACAAATTGCGCTTCAAAAAGATCAAGAAGTGCATCAAAAAAGTAAAAATATTTGAGTGACCGGTTTTACCATACTCGCTTTCCATAATAGACTGTAGTGTAACCAAAACTGTTTTGCAAACGGTTTTTCAAAATTTGTTATTCCAATCATAAAAATCTTGATAATCAGACAGGTGATCGGCTTGTAAAAGTCATGGGGTACCTGAATGACCTAAAGGTTTATGATTATGATTGGAACATGAGCTAAATCCATGATTTTGTTTCAAAATCAGAGACAAAGTTACCGGATCCCTTTAATAAAGTGTCGTTTAGATATATGCAACATCACATCCGTTTGTGTATGTAGAGTGTAATAGCCATCCCATTTCTCTATCTTATAACACATTACTCAGTAAGTATGCTCAATTCCTTTGCTGCGCGCAGTTGTCATTTACTAACATGTCCGGATTTTTTAAAAAATTCATTTTACAGAAAGAGTTTACTTTTTTCGCATTCATTTACCGCGCCATATCCGAACAAGCCATAAAGGGATCCGGTAACTTTGTCTTAGATCCTTTTTAAAAATCCTTGATTTAGCTCATACTGCAATGATAATTATAAACCTTTAGGTCAGTCAGGAACTCCATTACTTTTACAAGCCTATCGTTTGTCTGATTATCAAGATATTTATGATTGAAAATCGAAATCAAATTTTGCGTTTGCCAAACGGTTTTATAACACTACAGTCTATTGGGGAAAATGAGTATGGTAAAACCGGTCTCTCAAATATTTTTACTTTTATAGGCACTCCTTGATCATTTTGAAGCGCAATTTTGATAGAGCTTCAATATAGCACCATATCTCAGACACTGATAAGACATTGGGCCGGGCATCAGATTTAACATTGTTAAACGATCCCTTTAATGCAATCAAAAATAAATCGGGTAAATTGGGCAAATCAAAGTTTTTACCACAGGGAAAACCAAATACTGGTGAACGTCATTGATATGATTACTGAATCTAGGATTATGACTCACAATCGTTTGCTCGTACCAATATTTTGTTCGTCAAAACATTATCATTATTATTGCAGTTTTTAAAAGCTCGTTCCTAATGGAGCATGAAATTGTCTGGCTGATTGGCAAAAGCAACGAGGCATTAAAATAAACCGAGTGATCAGTGAAACACTTCGAGCATACCCAGAAGGAAAACAAATATAATCTACTGCTATTTGAGGAGTAAGAATGTTTTATCACTCTAGATATGGTTTTTAGAATGCCGTTATATATCCAGTACTAGTCATTAATGTTTGCACAATATTCTTCTATCAATTTACATACATGCATGGAAATTTGGTACTCTTCTTTCGAATTTTGATATTAAAAAAAATCGATGGTATGAATAATGGTTGCAATAATTATGAATGCATGCATTCATATACTCAATGGATCGATGAATTTTACAAATAACTATCCCTAAAGCAATTGCCTAATGGGGCAATAACGACTAAACGGAAAGCAGTTCTAACCATATTTATATAGATGCGTCCATATGGAGTGTTATTGCAATTAACAGTTTGACAAATTGTATTTCTGTTATTATATTCACGTGATTCAATTGAACTATATCGATTTAAATGTGAGCTTGTTTAGATACAGGTATATTTAGGTTGTCATTTTCGTGCCGTAAAAATACAAAATCTTTACTGTAATAAAGATTGATAAGATAATTATATAAATCATCAAAAGGGTTAAAGGTAAAGACCAGTATTGGAAACTCCCATATTTAAAAAAAAATGGAATGGAAGCTCTCATTACCAATCATATGAAAGAATATGTTTTGACTAATACATGATGATGAAAAATTTGCCGGGGAAACCGCCTACTAATTCATATATTTCGTAAATTTGTTTCTGTCATGGTCTGTGAGAGATACTTGGGTAGTCCCATACACATCTTTCTGTGTATAGTGCTTGTAACTTTACTAAGAATGGGCCAAATTTCTTATCATTTTGATGATTCCAGAACCTTGCAGATGCTAGATGCTAGATGAACATCCTTTTCTGATCGATTCCACAACGTTTCTTTCACAATGCAATCGCATAATTGATAACTCGTATAATTGATACGAGTTACAAACTAGAGATAACGATTTTAATGCTCGAGTTTGGGGGAAGAATCCGTACCGGCTAAAGTGACTACAGAAAGTGGTTTGATAAGTTAAATATGAAAACATCAGAAAATGAGACAGTCATATCGGCAGACACTTTCCATCATTTCTATTCCCATCTGTAATTGGTAATCATTGGAAACGTAATTGCAGTGTTTCGATTGAGAATCGTGTGATAAGCTACTTAGTAACCTAATATCATACCAGAATCCCATTTCCTAGGCATGTTGGAGCTTCGATCTATTCTGTGTGTGGGAGACAAATTTTTTTTTAAAACAAAAGCTCAAGTTTTATTTAAAATTCTAAATAAGTTATGGTTGCAACCTCCCCCTTCTTCTCCCCTCCCTCAACAGGACAGTATTCTCACCTGTAGAACTTGTTATTTATTTGTCTTCTCAAAATCTTAGACGGTAATATTTAGATATTAAGCATTCATTTCATATGATCCATAAATCAATTATCATACTATCGTTTTCGAACGTTTTGTGTGATTCCCTTATGGCAGCCATCTTTAAAGATGATTGCAACAACTCTCAGAGACAGAATTTGAAATCTCGCAATTTGCTAAAATTGTATGGTCATTGTGTCGAATGTTTCAAATCTATGAAATACTTTAATCGCACAATGCACAAGTATGCCATCAAGTCCTTTAAGCGTGTTTTGATGTTAAGAGGTAAATCGTTTGAAATGTCAGTCGCTATTAATAGGAATGCGTACGTCAACTTTGTTTTTCTCTCTGTTTTGCCATTGCAGTTAGTGGAAATTGGATCGATCAAGTAACGATTAACTTATTTCTCTTATTCATATGAAAGTAGAATTTGAATAAACCTGACAATGTTTTGTATTGATTTTATTTTATTTTTATGTTAAATATAATTACATGTAATCCAAATAGAGTGGTTCAAAAGACAAAAAAAAATAATATATAGAGCCTAAAAATATTTTTAAAAACTTGACAGGATGGTTTATCCCGTTTGGTCTACAGTCAGTTCGTATACTACCCGGTTTGTCTATCCCCATTTGGTCTAATGGCCATTTAGGCTTATAGTCAGTCATTTGGTCTAATTTCCATTTGGTCTAACTTCCAATAAGTTTACCCATTTGATGTATTGCTCATTCAGTCTTTTTTTTTCAGTCAGTCCAATTCTAATTTGTTCCCAGTTCTGTAGTAAAATTGTTGTCCTGCGTACAAACATTTGTTTTACTTTTAATTTAATTTTAAATTGAAATCCACATTCCCAACTTTCAATAATTATTAGCTTGAAAAGCGTAGGTTTCATCATAATTTTCATGATATTCTGTCACGAGTCAGGACGTGAACCCTTTATAGGCCGTATGAAAATCTGTAACTTATCTATTGATTTAATTATTATCTTTTCAAACATAAACATTCTTGTGCATAAATGTGACATTTACATTTGATACATAATTATTTCCCATAGAATACATCACGTTTTCTATAAAAGTTAAGAAATTGAGTTACACTCAATAATCACATATGGACTGTGCTTGCAATCCTCAGTTTAAATAACAAACAAAAATCGCTGGGTTAAAGCTTTAGACCAAAAATCGTTATTGTTTTTATTGGTTAGGGCTTTATAGTTTTGTTAAATACGTTCTTTTAACCTCGAGTCGGGTTAGTCCCGATTCGTAAAAGACGAAACTTACAAACATGCAGGAATTTCAGGCACTGTAATCGGATGTGTTCAATGTTTCATCAATCCTTTTATCCATCTTATACCCTCACTTAACTGTCTGCTTTTCCGCCCTTATTCTTAGCTTTCGTCTTATTGTGCTTTGATGCTTGATGGATTATTGCGCTGAAATTTAAAAAAGTTTTCCATTAGCCCCCTCAGTTACACCTGTAAGACAATTATGATCATAGTAACATTTTGCTTATTATCGAGAAAAAATATATTCAATTTATTCAGTTGTGATTCATTTTTCGAGAGCCGGGACCGAAGTCTGAGAGAGTATACCTGTATAACGAATTGCATCTTTACATATTTTGTCCCACAGTATTGCATTTTGATCAGTTATTACACAAATTTCAGTCCCCTTAAAACCCGAACGCACCCCCT
>BEXV01003503.1:7886-18053 GCA_003118195.1 Hemicentrotus pulcherrimus | reverse complement strand
GGGGGGGGGGGGGGGGGGAAATCGTTTTGTTCTGGTAGCATGAGAATGATGAGATGTAAACATTTCAAAGACCTCAAGTTCAAGGCTATGGCTTGATGTTGTCTGCACTGAAGTTAACCTCATGTACAATTTTGGCAGCAAACACAATATAAAGATAGTCTCATGTTGTTCTCCCTGTATATAACCAAAATACACATGGGAAAGTCATTGGGTTTTATATCCATGATTTTCGTTGAATTTTAGTATGCGAGATAAAGGTTATATACACCCCTAATGTCAGTGCCCTTCCACCCGATGGCTACTAACACATCAATCTCAAGTGCATAAAGAGAAGGTTGGTATCTGGTCAAGTGATTGCATTGTGAAAGAAACGTTGTGGAATTGAACAGAAAAGATTGATCATCTAGCACATAAGTATTAATACGAATTGCAAGGTTCTGGAATCATCAAACTACTAATAAATTTGGCCCAGTCTTTTAAAGTCACAAGCACTCACTGTACACAGATAGATGTATAATGGCTAAAAAATCTGTCCCTACTTTTCTGATGTTACATGTCATATTTAGAATATTAAGGCATCTGAAGAGCCATGCTTTTCAGGGAACATGTTTTTTCTAAAGTTCTTCCACACTTGCATAATATATTGATAATGCTCAAAAAATAATTGTTCACCTCTTCCCAGAACTCAACCTTCTCTTTAACTTGGAGATAGCGTATACATCTGTAGACTACCGCGTATGCACAGTCCTTATATTTTAAACATGGTTATACACGTGTGTGTTGTGGATATATAGCTAAACATAATGTATTGGTTTTCACAATATCTTATCTTACAAAGAGTGTAACAACATATTGCAAAATGATTATAATATACATGTACATACAATACCGGTACACACTATTCAGTTAAAATTGTCCTTCAGTTGAACTTAAGAGATATAGTGGCGGAGCATATTGAAAAGCATAGCTTGTTGTGAATATGCTCCTTAAACTACGAATGACTTGATTATTATGTTGCCATGGTCTAAATTTACATCCCAGGATTATTATACAAAAATTATTTCCTACCACTCATTTTGTTTAATATTTTACTTTGGGATGAAAACAGTCTAGTATTCCCAGTGTCTTCCTACTTAACTGTATCTCTCTCTCTGTCGTTTGACTTTGGCGATCATCACTATGATCATGACGGACAAAGAAAGCTGACAAAATATACAGTTCCTCAGGTAGTCAAATGAACATCCCTTCACTGCTATTATGTAAGAATGTTTAGAACAGGTGAATATGTATGTGACACATGTTCTACACATTTTTACATAATAGCAATGAAGGGATGGTCCTTTGTCTACATGAGGAACTGTATATTTTGTCTGCTTTCTTTGTCCGTCATGTTCATAGTGCATGCTGTTCCACAACCCTCGGTTCCTTTTAGTACGACACCCAGTTCTTTCACTCATCTCTCTTCTAACAATTTCTGCAGACTGTCCATCCAAAGTATCCTCCGTCTTCCCCTACTCCTTCTTCCCGCAATTTTCCCTGTAAAAGAAAGATTCTCTAGGCCTTCTTTACGTGTAATGTGACCCATGAACTTCAACTGCCTAATCAACATCTCATGTTTCATTTTCCTTTGCACTTCAGCTCGTGTAAAAACTTCCTCATTACTCACTTTGTCAGTCAAGGGGATTTTCATCATTCTTCTTAAAAACCACATTTCGCAATTTGCCAAACGCCTTTTAGTATCAGAGGCCGAAGTCCATGTTTCACTACGATACATAAGTACTGGGTAGATGCAGCAATTCAATACTCTTATTCTGGTGCTCATACTCATTGTTCGATTTGTCAGAATTTTGCCTAGCTTTGAAAATGCAGATTTAGCGAGAGCTATCCTTCTCTTGATCTCTGTCTCACATGCGGCTTCCTCGGTGATCATGCTGCCGAGGTAGTTAAATGAGGAGACTTGTTTAATAATATGATCTTTCAGTTTCAAGTTACATCTTGGACTGCTCTTCTTGAAGACCACCAGGCACTTTGTCTAGGTATAGTTGATCTCTAGTCCCATTCTCTCACTTTCCTTTACAACTACATTCATGAGTCTCTGGAGATCTTTCTCTGATTCAGAAAATAAAGCAGTGTCATCAGCCTATCTAATATTTGTATGCATGACCTTTAAAGGCACTGCATCCTCGTAGAATCAATGAGATGATCGCACTTTATTAGCATTTATTTATACTAATAATGAAAACATACCGATTATAATTACCTCGTTCTTGTATTAATAGCGCATATCACATTGTTATAAAACGTAATAATTATAATAATTTGCATTTCTATAGCGCCGTCTATCTAGAAATTCTATTCCGAAGTGCTCTAATTATCACCCCGGCTTTAGCCTAGCTGCCATTAAAGCGCTCCAGCGTTTCATGGAATTCATTCCTGCCAGGTACCTAGGTAAGCCAATCATAAGCATGGTCGGCTCCCAAGGGACTTCAGTTATGATTACCCGGGATTTCAACTTAATCTGACACAAGCACTTAACATGAAATCCTTCAAAGAAAAGCACTCACTACACCTGTCTTTCTATCTGAAAAAACGAACTATTCTGATGTACATGTCAAATGACTATTGACTGACCACTGAAAATTAATTATTTAACTATTTTGTATTTTTAACAGTTAATACCACGAGCTGTGCATTATCAGAGTTTAAATGATTATGTATTATTTTGGACTATGTTATGCACGCCTAGAATATGCTGTTTTATATTAAAATATAGAGCACACAAAAAATACTGGCTAAATCATCTTCACAAAGTTAAAAATGTTAAGTTTATTTTGACTCTGTTTCGATACAATTAGCCCATTATTGCTTTTTCCTTTTTACAGAATAGTATGGAAATTGTTACCTTATGATTTTAGAGTGTGCCTCAAAGGTATATCGTCATACATACAACAAATTTCGAGATTTGCTCAAGAAATCTCGAGGAATGGATAGAATATCGGTTCTTTAAATTATACCCATTAATTCATTTTTAAGTTGATGTTAAATCAAGCAATATGAAATGTGTTGTCGTATTCAAACTTAAATGTACACTGTATGTCTGTAACTTATTTTATAACGTACTTACTTCAGTATTTCGTTACTTCTATAATTGATTTCTTCTTTATTTATTGTAAAACTGTGTAGTTTACAAATGTCATTTCAATTTGTGAATGCTTAAGTGCGGGAGAAAAAATCAACTCAAATCAAATCAAATCCAACCATGACGAGCGTTCATGTTAACTTTCTACTAGCAAGAAAGAGGCCTTGAGTACTCATGAGTAATATTCTATTACACTGCAAAGTACTGTTTATCAATGTACTTTCAGCAGTTACTGTACAGTTTTACATATATATATATATATATTCCAGTATAAGGCTTTTTTTCGAGATATTCTTTAGGAGTTGTCGTTGTTGCTACATAATTGCTCTAGTAACAGGATGAGTCAAGAAATGGTAGTACTCATGTTGCTTTTAGAGCCATAACTCTTTTTCTTGGTATCAAGTGAGTCATAATGGCTTTATATTAGGAGCTGATACCGTGGGGCACAACGATTGTCAGGTGTACACACACACATACACCAAATCTTTGTAACCGCGGAGCGAGGGCGAAAGTTCAAGAGGAAAAGAAATGATAGAACAGGAAAGGGAGTTGGGAAACACGGGGAAAGGAGCGTGGGAATAAGATGGTATCACCTACATGTAGCATCCAACATCTTACCTCTAATCGATGGTCTTGTTAACTATATTTCATCCACCGAAAAAACCCGGTACACCCTACAATCACACACACACACACACACACACGCACCTACATTATGCACGAACCCCTCCCCCCCCCCGTAATATTTTGATATTTGCAATGCTACTTGGTTTTAGCGAGAACCCGTTTGACAAATTTGAATTCGCCCACAATTTGGTCTAACCTAACCATTCGCAGAAAAATACTTTCATTGGTCGTGAATACAGAACTCTGAATTACCTTATGCAACCCCGAAGATGATTTAAACCACACTTAAAGGTACTATGTCCCATTTGTGGGCAAAATAAATGAAAAGGTTAAATTCCAAAGGCATTTTAAAGACAATACTGATTTAGAACTTCCCTCTAAACGAATTGGCTTACATGTCTTTTAGTGGGAAAATAACAAGCATTAGTTTTAAAATCGACTTTAGTGATTGCAATCAATTTAGTAATTTTTGTACCGAATGGTCGTACGTTTTGTGATGCGCAAAGCTCATATTATGCATGACTATTACCAAAGAAAAACAAATAAGTCAGTCAGTCATTCAATGGTGTCTGACAGTGAAGTGTAGATGGTAAACGGCTTTCCTCTCATAATTTGAATAATAGGTCACTGCTAACGTTTGAGTTTCACAAATAGGTCATACGTGACACACTCATAATTCCTGCAACGTGATTTGATGTTGGCTGCAAATGGGACATAGTACCTTTAATACATGAGTTATGGGGTAACCAGACACTGTTAAAAAGTCATGGATGGAAATCGGTAACAAATATGAGTGACCTGTAAAACGGTATGCCGTTTTGATCACTTTGTGTAATATACTTTTTGAAAAAAGAGATTACGAATAAAATATCCTTTCGTCTGCGAATGGAAATGCTATGCACGGATGGACAATTTATTAGGAAGTTTATTATACATGCAAGCGACAGCCGATTCGTGCCATACGTGCATGGAGCGAGCAATGAGCAAGGCGGAGTAATCACCGGGAATCGTGGATCGAGTTGATTTTTGGAAAAAGCGGACATTGCTCAAACCATTAGGTGCTTTTTGTTTCTACTCATCGGGTAATTTTCGCATCTTTGGCTAAGTAGGCTGCAGCACTATCTGTTACATATACGTATGGATGACATACACCTTATGTTTCTACTCGAGTGGCTCATACAAGTTCTAGTCTTGACGTACATCAAAACGAAACAGTAACCTGCGCACCTGCGGAAAACTAGACAGGGAAACTATACGTGTATGCACCGAGGAAGAATGGTCGCCTATGTAAGGATATAAGCTTGATAGACCGAATCTCTCTGTCAAGTCTATGCGTAAATTGTACTGTATATTTTGTTTTTAACATGGTTTGTGAACTCTTGATGAAGTTTTCTTCGACTTGTATCTCTGTACATATTCACTTTATTGGTATGTCGGCCACTGTGCTATAATGATGAAGGCTCTGGACTGTCATACACGACGTCCCAGCCGTATGAAATAGATGGCAATGCCTGGGTAAATCAAATATACAAGATCCGCAGAAGCGGTGGTAATTATGATTATCGTTCCCTAATGAACTCTAGTCAATGTTTATTGATGTTATTATTTCGTTTTATATTTCAGGATTGTGATGTGACACCAGGAGGACTCAAATAAGGAAAACTACCAAACAGCTGGAACCTAGCCCCAGAATGGTAATGGACTTCTCGAGGAATACCTTGGAAATAAGTGCTATCGTTTCCATTGGATTTTTCAACACACTACTTTTGAAATGCATGATATATATACGTGACGAAATATAGCATTGAGGATTTGAACTGATTACACGCACTTGTTGCTGTAAATATTGTATGAGGTATGTCATACTGTGACATCTAGCCAGCTGAGTTGACTAAATGGAGAACGCGAATGTGATGTCAAAGGTACCATATGCTTCTAAATCAGGTGGAAATTCGGAACGTTCGGCACACCTGAGAAGATTTTAACCTGTGCGTTATTTCGTCCGTTATTATAATCTTGTGTCCGCTTTTACCTATCGCTATGGAAACGTTGGAGTTGGCGGTAAACGTCTTGGGCAACTTCTGGCTCCAGTGTTCCATGGTTAGTAAGATCTACCGGTAGCCATGGAAAGTGTAGATGAATCTCTGAACGTCTCTGACACACATCACCAGGGTCCGTCTGCAACGCGCGTTGTTCTGGTTTGTTTCTTGTACCTGCCTTTTGCCGCTCTGACGGTGACGGGGAATATTTTTGTCCTTGTCGCGTACAAGCGGGATGAGAGGATAAGGAAGAATACAACGAATACATACATCCTCAATCTCGCCATTGCTGACCTACTTGTGGGAATGGTCATGCTGATTAACACACCCATGTACGTCACGGATGATTGGTATTTTGGGAGAGTTTTTTGCATCTTCGTCTGGGCGATCGATTTTACATCAACCGACATGTCAGTCATTACCATCATCGCCATCAGTCTTGATCGATACTTAATGGTGAGGAATACTATTCGACATCGTTTTCACCAGTCCAGAAGACGCATAGCCCTGTCATTCGTCGTTATTTGGCTTCTGTGCCTTCTTATTCACATGTGTATCGCATTCATTTACTCCGCAAGTACACAGTACAAGTACCTAAAATATGAAACGTGCAATCTAGAATACAGGCGGAACAAGGCCTTGGTTATATCTATGTTCTTAGTAGAGTTTGTTGTACCTGTATCGTGCCTCTTTCTACTGAACACGAAAGTATTTATACACATACATCGGCAAGGGAGTAGGATAAAACTACATCAACGCCAGAAAACAGTTGATTATAATATTAACTTAGGAAAGGATACAGCGAGTGGACTTTACGAAACGAATACAATTCATTTAACATCATACAGGGTGCTGTGTGTCCGAAATGGAACGACATACGAGCTACCAACTGGCGTGGACACAGCCGATGCGTCATCTTACGCGCAGACGATACTAACTGTTGACCTCCGCGGGCAGACGACCCCGCGTAGCAGAGACAATGAAATACGCGTACATCGATTCGCAAGTGCGCATTCGCGACACCACAAAGCAGCCAAACTTCTTACCGCCTTACTCATCGTATTTATCATTAGCTGGCTCCCGTACTACATTTATGACTGCATTGTTCTTATAAATGGAGAGGAAGCTGCGAACGAGGTCGTGACCCAGGTATTGACCTTTATACTCTGGGGAAACTCTGCCATTAATCCCATTTTGTATGCTTTCACTAATATTCATTACAAGCAGAATTTCATGCAGTTTCTACATCTTAGGAAAGGAATGCACGTCATACATGAAAGGCCTACGTATCACTGACCATTTCTCCATTAGCTTGGTTGCAAAAGGTTTATCAAATTGAAAATGAAGTCATTTGACAGGGTATTCAATTCTTTCTACGTCAACTTATACATGCATAGCAGCATAACACGCTGATACTACGCATTTATATCATTGTAATGCGCTGCAAGACTGCTTTCTGTGCTGAAAAATTATAAGCAGTTAAATGAAAAGATATTATTTTAAGTTTTGATTTAATCTATCTACAGTACTTTTGGTTATTTTATACTATTAACGTGTACTCTTTCCAGTACTACTTGAAATAATTACATGTATGTGCTAGATACAGCGAAGTAATTCTCTGTATGACTTGTGAGGCACGGAAATGTGATATATATCATGCATGTAAAATCCTAGTGTGAAAATGCACAGCTTTTAATGTTTTACCTGTAAAAAAAAAATATTGAAAAGTTGGTAATTTTGTTCCAGATTATAAAATGATCAATAGACTTCCTTGGCACAAAGTTCCTACACGTTGTGGATTAAGGACTTATGTGATTAAAGCTTCGTTCAGAGCCTTTACTCGCCTTCCACAAACGATTTATGGCAGTTTTGGACAATAAGGTTTTAAGAATGAATATTATATTTATAATTATTACAATCAAATTTAAGAAATTAATTAATCATGTATATGAAACAACGTGAATTAAGGTTCAATAGTAATCATTCATAGAAATCATGATAGCTCTAATCCCAATTCATTACCACTGTCTCATGTGTACTACACCTGGGAGGTGTTTCACAAAGACTAAGATCGACTTTGGTTGGACTTTGAACGCCCATTGAAACTACTGGTTGCTCTCATCATTGGTCTCTCAAGGGACGTCAGAATTCACATTTTGAATACGTGATTATTGGAGGAAAAAAATAATTATCTAAAGATCATAATTTGTAAGGTTTTTTCCTTTCACTTTGCGTCCGATGCAAGACTTGTTAAGGGCATATATCGCCAACTTAAGTTGATCTTATATAGTCTTTGTGAAACATCACCCCCACCCCGGTCTCCTTCTGAATGTAGGTACATTGCCTATTATAATGTTCAAAGTAGCTAAAATAAGAAAACAAACGACCTGCTTTTAGGGTGTGTTAAAAATCGCCATCTCTAGGCGCGATGCCAAAATGACAGATGACACCTTTAAAAGTGAGTCGATAACATTGCTGAATGTTGATGAATAAACTGTGTCATTTTTGTTTGAAATGTTACTTATAATATTCCTTCTACTGTACTAACCATCTAAAATGCAAAAGAATCCTGAAAAAATGTCAGACCATAAAGATCATGTATGGTTTTCTTTGAAGGTATCACTGTGCGACACCCTCTTATTCTCCGAACCATTTTTGAATTTTCCAAACCGTTTTTTAAGAAAATGAGACATTTGACAGGCTTTAACAAAATGTCCACACTTAAATGTCTGGAACATTATAGAGCCAATTCATAGTTTTGTGATGATTTGCATTCCTTTAGTCAAGAGAATTTAGGAATCGATCAGACCATTTTCCCCATTTTTTTTTCCTCATTAATAATGGTCTGATTTTACTCAAACTTTCAGATTATCTTTAATCTAGTATTGAAACCACTATCTTAGCGCCATTTCTCTCATCTGAATAATGTTACCTAGTCCCTTTGAAAAAGGCCATGTTTCTACATGTATATTACGAACCTTTATGCATAATGCATTAAACCTCCAGTAAGAAGATTACTAGGGTGGTGTAAAGTATTACTTTCCTAATCATTGTTCCCACAATTAATCATAACACGTGACATGGGTTAATCTGACACCAGCTGATCACTGATCAGTCATATTGGATCTATCAATTATTCATGCCGCAATAATGAATAGCAAATAGTAGTCATCCGTGTCCTGTAATAGAGCTGGTCTATATATCTTACAACTAAAGGGAAATCCACCCTGATAAAACGATATATGAGGAACAGGTCAATAAAATTTTGAGCAAAAACTAATTTTTTTTTTTTTTTAAAGTTATGAATTTTGTACTTAATGTGATCAATCAAACACAAATTGGCAAATCTGTGACGTATCTTTCGAGGTCCCCTCTTATTTACCTTGTTTGATCATGCGTTCATCCTGAATATAATCATTGCAAATATGTTACTATACAACCCCTGTATTAGACAAATATTTTGTTTTATCAATAAGTGAGAAAATGAAAGTTTAGGGTAAATTGCCTCCAAACTAATTGAACATTGTAGTATCAAAATGTTGGCTATTTTTCCCAATGTTTTATACAACACATATGGAGTGTTGGCTCAGTCAGTAGAGCGTCCGCCTCACAACCGGGAGGTCGTGGGTTCGAACCCCGGCCGCGTCACACCAAAAGACGTGAAAAGATGGGAGTTGTTGCTACCTTGTTTGGCGTTCAACAAAAAGGGATAGATCAACGTCGATCTGGCGCTGCACAGTGGCTGCCGGGCTCACGATCAATTGGGCAAAAAGAATTTCCGTTTCGGTTTAATAAAATTTGGAGTGGACTATTAGATTATTCTTATATGGTGTGAAATAGAACGTATTGCATATATCCAAAGCTTGTTGTGCGTCTTTCCAATTAATTTTCGACCGAATCTGCTCTGTTTATACCCAGGAGGCAGTTATTAAAGTCATATACTCGGGTTTTTTAATTAAGTTTACCAGGCGGGCGAGAAACGATTGATACTATCTATGATGCGGTCCAGTAGGAATTTACATATGTATACCATTATCCCGTTTATAGAGGATGCAGCATTTGGAAAATGCCCTTCTCTTCTGCCATATAGACCATCACGAACTATCTGCATTCCAATCTGTTCCTATAGTTCAGTATGTATATCAATACTGGTAATGATATTAGATAATGTCCGGATAAAGGATGACGGATAAATTGTTCGGCTATTTGCAAGTGGGCAGATGGTTTGAGACTTTGATTCAAATCAATAATCATTGATAGGGTATTATTATACACTTATAACATATTAGGAACTACACAAAAGGTTATTGCTATCTTTTTGTTTTTCCTTTTTTCACTTTCTTTTATTGGGGGGGGGGGGGG
>BEXV01003502.1:17806-32994 GCA_003118195.1 Hemicentrotus pulcherrimus | reverse complement strand
GATCGGGAAAGCGGTACAGATCAATGAAGGCTCGAACTTCACGATTTCTTAATTCCTTTGTTCCGCTTTCCATTCGTATATACAATGAACAACTCCAATCAAATTGAATAGGCCTGTATCTTGCCACTTCGCTATTCATCCGTTTCCTTTCAACCAATGATATAGTATCACGAGGAAATAAATAAATAATACCCTATGATATCATATGTTATTCCAAGTTTTATTTAATGATAATAATAATAGGGACCCCTCACAGTGACGATAATAATAATGATGATGACCTAAATAATAATGATGATATGAAATAATAATACAAATAATAATGATAATATATTTCCAAATTCCACGGAATCGTACATTTTCAATTGTTGTAAATCCATTCACTTTCTTATATTATTCCACGATGTAAAACGTTATACCGTGTTTCCATCTGACTACGCCATTGTAAATTTGCTACTGTGTATAATTTATTTGTGTATTATATTTTCTATTGTGTTTTGTTAATGTGCTCTATGTGATTCCGACAAACTGAATTTCCAAATGGACCAATAAATTAAATCTGAATTTGAATGTGAATCTGAACTGTTTGACCAACAAATGACGGTCGCATCCTACCGGGTAGCTATTTAACAACTGGGTGAAAAGGATCAAGCACAGGATGGGTGTTTGCTTTCAATTTCATAATTGAATCGTATCGTGTATCGTGCAATATCTCTCATATTTCTCGGAATAGAATGTAAGGAGTGACATGCCAATGGGCAACAGGGAAGAATTTTCACTTTTGTAAAACCTCTACCGTATGCCATTCCTTGTTTACACTGTATCTTATATCTATTGATTTGTATAATACGAGTTGAGTTTTTATGGCCAAATAATAATAATCATTTAATCAAATGGCAACCACCTGGCATGTCAGGTACAAATTTTATATTTAGGTTATTGACAGAGAATGTTAGTAATCTTTATTCTAAAAACTAAGTCAAATTTTCCTGTGTTTGTGAGAATTAATCAATTTTCCTAAATTATATTTTTGTTATTTACAAAGACTATTTCAAATCGGTGATAGTTAACCAGCTGTTAGCAGAGCGATAAATCATCAAATTATTTTTGATAGAGATTAGAATTCAGGGATGGAAACGAAAAAAATTAATGCAAAACAAGGATGATAAGTGGGCCTATATTCGACAGGTGTATTCGACAGGTATAATTTTGTATAAATAGACCAAGCACTAGGAATAGAATCCCATAGCACTTCTTATTCACCTGAATATCTTTCAGTTGAATACTAAGATGAAGAGAGCCTTTGCAACAAGCGTCTTGTTGACCTGTTTGGTTGCCGTGATACTCGGCAAGCCATTAACCAAGGAGTCAGAAAAGGTACCCATCAGTTATCAACTGTTTTCTACATTTTTGTTTCTGTAAAACATTTTCGTGTGACACGATTCCATTTTCTGGTTAGTTTTTAGAATTTGTCAAGTTTTAGCCCATTCTGTTGATGATCAAACTTTTTCCATGTTAAGCTAATGTCCATTGCACACGAAGCGTCATTTCTATTGCGTTATTATCTACCATATAATATCAAACAATCAACGACGCAACGTTTAAAATTGTGTATTCGCTAAAAGTAACGCGTTTACTTTTAAATGGTACGTCAAGTACCACGCCAGTCACTGACGCAGTCAACTCGCATTACAATGTTCTATGTTGCATTACAAGTTCTATGTTACATCACGATCTAGGAACGTCCCATGAGGAAGCTGGAATTCAACGGTGAAGTCGTTTACGTGCCCGTTCAAGAGAAATTTGCTGACCCGTTCTCAAGCAGGATACCTGGTGATGAACAGAAGACGGATATGATCCTGAACGAAGAACAGAAAGAATATATTCGGCAGCAGAAAGAGGAACAAAAAGATGGACGAACCAAGAGGAAGGCCGTAAGGGATGTTTTGTTAAGATGGACCAAAGTCGGTGGAGACGTCATTGTGCCATTCACCATGGATAGCCCAGGTAAGTTTGAGTTTCGACTACGACGCGTCTTAAACTAAACAACAACAACAACAACGACTAAACCATTTATTTTCCATTTCTTAATTCCAATCCAAGTAACCTACCCCTACTTATATGGTGGCCATTGTCAAACCCAAAGCCCATCACACACTTTACGACTCAACTGCGATTCAATTTTCGAAGAAAAAAAATTGCGATTACATTTTGTGGGGTTTAAACATATCCGATCTTCAGGATAGAGGTTCATTGTGATAATACGAATGTTTAAAATTACAATCCTTGTGTGGAGGAAAGGACAATTTAGCGTCAAATCGTAGACAATCGATTAACAGGTCTGACGTCAGTACGTGCCTGTGCCTGCTAGCTTGTAGAAACAAATGCCTACCTTCCTCGTTTGCAGATGGACCCCCAACCCCCCCTCCAAACATGGAGAAAAAAAAACGAGGGGGGAAAAACGGGAACAAGATTTTCTAGCTAACAATTTTCAAAACGATCGCAAACTAAGGTCGAAAACTTATCTGAGCGATTTCAATAGCCTTGCGAGTCACCTTTTGAAATGTGTGAACAGAACAATCATATATTACGTTATCCAAACATGATTGGTAGGGGGTATATAATGTCTTCTCGAGTTGATTTCTCGAAAGTCTTTTCAATCGTGTTAAAGGTTCGGCAGCTTAGTGAATTTTGGACACCCCCCCCCTCCGGCCCTCCTCCCCCTATGTATTAGGATAATAACATTGCCTTCACCTGATGATTGTTGCATTGTGAAACTAAACATTATTAATAACAATTTTGTATGCGGACATTCATTACGCAATAGCGACTTTTTAGATGATTATGATATTGTATTATATTTTGAACCCAACTCATAAATTCTTTGCATATTTCGTTCATCATGATACTCGTTGTAGTTGATGACTTACCATATATCTACGAAGCAATGGATCATTGGTCGACTAAGACATGTGTGAAGTTTGAACCTTACTCTTCGGATACTACCCAAACACTGGGTCACAACCAGAGGCTTCGTTTCCATAGGGCAGATGGGTATGAAGCGATATTTGCTTTTTTCTCTCACTAAACTGAACATAATGGTGTCGATGGAGGATGGGAAAGAACGGGTTGAGTAGGATTTCTAATTATATCCGGCATCAACAATTTATTGGTTAATGATTGGTTGAAAGCGTGTCACATTTTAAAAAATAAACACATTATTTTCCCGAGCCGTTAACAAAACTTCAACTTAACGTACTATTTACGGCTCGGCAGTTTTTGAATACATTTTATTACAATTGTAAAATGTTAAAATGCTTGTTTTATTTTTTTGTAATAAACAATATTTGTTCTTTGAAAAATACAGATGTTTGAAGAAGGATATAAGACAAATATACCCTGCCGTCTTTTCGAGCTCCTGATTTAAATTATCAAGACAGGATATATTTTTATACTTTATCCATCATTTCAATTTAGTTGGAAANGGGGGGGGGGCAGATTTTGATTTGATTTGATGTGATTTTATATTTATTTATTCCATTACATCAACATATTTACATTTACAATCTATTAGCTTTAAATGTATGGTGATGACATAATATATGCAAGAGCATAGCTAGTCCGAAAAAAAATCATGCAGTGCCTTAAGCTATGGTCACAACTCAGGGCGGAAACCGACCGATTTGTAGCCTGCTCGGTCGCCGCTGGAATATAGGCATCGCGAAACTGTGCGGTGCCCCGTCAATTAAGCGTCGGTCACCGGTCGATTTAATATTAAAACTGGGCGAAATCAGGGAGCTTTTCCGATCGGCGTCCCGGCAGTAACCGACTGATGGACCACCTATTCCCGAGCGGTCTCCCATTGGACAGTGGCTAATTTTAAAGAAATTGCCCGGCGGCCGGCCGTTGATTGGCGGGGCACCAAAATACGCTCGGTGCCCGGGCGATCGCCGCCCGGGCATCGACCTAATCGACCGTTCACGGTCAAGCGATTTTGGTCAAAAATCGAAGCCGCGAGGTCACGGGCTACCGACCGATTTTGAACTCGCCCTCCAGTGACCGACTGATCTCCCAGCGGTGACCGGGCGGCGACCGGGCGACGACCACTCGGCAGCCTTTGAACTAGCGGCTTCGATTATTTAATCGCTCGAAGGCGAACGCTCGATTTGGTCGGTTAGGTCGGTGCCTGGGCGGCGACCGCCCGGGCACCGAGCGTAGTTTGGGCGGCGAGTGAAAAGTGAGCAGGCCGAAATTTAATTCCGCGTTAAAATTTCAGCGGCGACCGAGCGATGCCCTAAAAACAAGCGGCCGCCGCTCGGTGCCCGGGCAAAATTGGCTTATAACTCGCCGCCCGGTCGCCGACCAGGCTACTTTTTGGGGTTGTGACCATAGCTTAATGTAGATTTCATTTTTAAATGGTGCTTTTCCTTGATGTCTTCGTAATAAAAACAAGAAATCAACTCCGAAAAATGGAGCATCTTCCACAAGGTAATTAACAAAAATTAAACAGAATTTTTTGTTGAAATTCGCGGAAAATATAAAACTTTTGACGACCTGTCCGAAATGAATACATTTCTTCAATTTCAGGTGCTGGTCATTTGTCGGTATGCAACCTACAAGCGTGTTGCAACCACAGCCTATATCAATTGGTACTGGGTGTTTAGAGGTAAATTACAGTGAAAGGCGAATCCCGTACTTGCATGGGATTGTTTGGATATGGATGGATGTATACCCTAGTTACACTAACGAGACAGGCACAAGACCCACAACAGGCCGACTATTCCAAGGATAACAAGTCATTTTCTTGAATGGTCAATAATCGGTCGGTTTGGCGATGTAACCGGGGTATGCTTCCCATTTTCACATTAGATAAAGAACATATCGTAGAGAAAATACTGTAACTTCAGGTGGGGGTGGGGGTAGACGGTGGGCTAGAGGATTGCACAAAACAGGGACAATGATGGTATTGCTCCCTTATTCATACTCAAGAGATAAAGCGGTTGAAAGGTTGTAAATAAAAGACCTATAGGAACGGAACATCTGTATAATGTGAGGGGGAGGTAGGTCAGGGGCTACTTTCAAGTTTCGATGTATTTCATTTCCTTTTTAGATTAGAAAGAAAAAAAATCTGCCTCAAACTCTCAGTAAAATTAGCATCTAATCAGAAAGATACCGGTACAAAATAATGAAATGCTGTCCGTTGTGGGGTATCATTTAACTTGAAGACTATTGAAGACATTATTTTGCATTTGTTTCCAGTTGGGAATAATCGCTCATGAGATCGGGCACGCAATGGGATTCCAACATGAGCAGTCGAGACCAGACCGCGACGACCATGTCGAAGTTTTTTGGACAAACATCAAGACAGTTGCACAAAATAATTTTAAGAAGGCGTCACTTGAAGACGTTATGGCTAGCGAAGTAGTCAAATATGATCTCAAATCTGTCATGCATTACGGACCATACGTAAGTACATATTCTCCGGATATTTGCATGCATTAAACAAAATCTCCATCCTTTTATTTGACAAAGATTAATTTTGTTAATATGTAGTTTTTAATATATTTTTAAAATAATTTGTATATATCGGTGACGTTCGAAAACATGTTTCTAGGTTACCTAAGTACCTCCCGACGGCCAATAAGAACAATAGCTCGTAAGACCGTTTCGTGAAGCTTCAATATCTCTGAGTTTTATCAAGACTGAATGACTGGCCATCGGGATTTCCTAATAGTTGAAAACTGCTGCAATCTGAGGAACCTCGGAAAACCAAGGAGATTTGAGGCGAGCATCGACTCTCCTTAGTAAAACCACGGACAAACGGACAAACAAACTGCTCTTATATTTTGGAGCCTGCAAGCGGGTAATATGGGGCCCTAGGGGGTGGGGGTACGGAGCATACTTTGGTGTGTCTGGTACTTTGGGAGGCCTTATGGGGACATTGTCAGAGGTTAACAAGAGAGCAAAGATATCGAGTGGGGGAAGGGTGTATATTAGGAAGTGGTAATTTGTCCCACCTTTTCGCATGCTTGTCAGTATTTTGAAAGAAAATGGCATTCTTCAGCACCTCAATGAAAGAGTCGCTTCAAGATAGCCTATATGCTTTTTTTCCAACAGCACTGGTAAATTATTATATCTTTCTGGACTGGATAAATATAATAATAATAATAATAATAGTGTAAACTTATAGAGCGCACACACCGTCCAGGGACGCTCATGGCGCTAGCTCAGCAACAGTTCTCTTTGATACTAGTAAAGTAAATAATTTTGCAATATTTTTTGCAATACTTTGTTATAACCCATTTTAATCCACAGCTCCGCCTGATGGGGCCTGGTGCTCTCCAGCTGCTCCGTTCACTGACAATTTAAGGGACTAGCCCAGTCAGCACATTATTCACAGAAGCTCTAGCGTGGTCCCATATACATCTTTCTATTTACAGTGCTTGTAACTTTACCAAGACTGGGCCAAATTTCTTATCATTTTGATGATGCCAGATCCTTGGAGTACACACTAATACTTGCTAGATGATCAACCTTTCTGATCGATTCCACAACGTTTCTTTCACAATGAAATCCCATGACCAGAACTGGTCTATTCCTTTAAAATGGGTAGTACATCTTTAAATTAAAATGTAAATCTTCGTTTGCATCTTCTTTTAAAATACACCTGTATTGGAATAGTCAAACCATCTCAAGGACTATACTCCGGGTTAATGTCAATCATTTATATCGCCACACAGGGATTCGCCATCGATGAAAACATACCGACGTTGGTAACAAAGCGACCATTCGACATGCAGTACATCGGTCAAAGGTCTGGTCTCAGTTTCTACGATGTCAAATTAGCAAACTATATCTACAACTGTAATTCTACTTGTGACCCCCTTCTTGACTGCGCCAACGGAGGCTTTGTAGACAAAACATGCACATGTCAATGCCCCCCTGCTTGGACGGGAGCGCTCTGCAACGAAAAATCAAATGTACCCGAAACAGGTGAGTTGCGTAATACTGTTTAGTAGTTCGCTGGGTACAGTTTCGCCTTTTACCGAGGGGGAGGGAGGAGGGGGGGGGGTGGCGTTTATCAAACCTTAGTTGTCTAAATTTAGCAACAGCAATAACAATAAAGATGGATGACAATAACAGAAACAACAACAAAATGATTTATCAAAAAACTGGTGTCATTTTCTCATCTTATAATCAAATAAGCCAAAATTATGTATTTAGGGACCGATTTGCCTGAATTTGGAATTAAAACAAAAGAAACAAAACTGAACACAAGCCTTCTCGCCTCGTAGTTATCTTCAATATGTTGCTCGGGCCAGCAATATTACACAAGAATAACGTTGTGGGTCACTGAATATTACATACCCATGCTTCACCTGGGGGTGGAATATTTTCACAATAATCTCCCCACTCATGGATAAGTTTTATACTTCTTTATTCTTGTTTGATGTAATTATGATTTTGTTTCTTTCAATTCAAAAGTAATGACAGATAATTCGAGCGAGCGAATCGAACTAGTAGATCTTTAAGCTTTTATTCACATCAGCAGACATTGATACAGGATTATGTATCTACTTAATTACGACATAAAGAGAACTGATAATGTAATTAAAGTCTTTAAAACAAATCATTAGTCGATGACAAGACATTTGTCCCTGCGACAATTATTATTTCAGGATTTATTGACAGGTTTAGAGTTAGGTTTACCGTGTTGGGGCAAAGGTTGACGTGAAAAATTCGGGTAGTTTAGGGAATTGACGCGGATCGAAAATGTAATGTCGTCCAAACGATAAGTCTTCATTATATACCTCACTTAAGAAATCCAGCCATCTGATTGGTCGTAATTGGAGTCTTGATTTTGACCATTCCCGTAAAAAACAAAAATGCCCAAACCGGTTAATAGTCAAAGAGTGAGGTCCCTCAAAGTTTCACTTACCATGCAAATTGTAGATTTTTGCTGCGATACCCATTGGTTTACGTGTTAAAATGTTCTTTGGGTGATCGCGGACACCATTCAGTCCTTTTCGTATGCGATTTCCATCTGATCGAAAATTTCAGTCATTTTTCCAGCAAAGATAAATAGACAGTTTCTCAGATTTTCCGTGATTTTTTAACCAATCTTTTCGAAAACTTGCACCTCTTGCCTACCCAGGAGCGCCTCTGGGTCATGGCAAGATGTGAGTGCGTTCTCCTGAGCCTATATGGAAAGCCAGGCCTCTCGAAGCAGCCGATATCTCTATACTAATAACAAGGTTCATAGCGGAGTGGTATCTTCACTTCTATCCTTCGCGTTAACCAACCCCTGCATATACATGCACATAAATGTTTCACCATGAGCCATTATTCTTTTCTATAAAATTGTATTAATCAGACCACGACCATGATGCGTCATATTATATTATGTCAACTTAACATTCTCTTTCTCTCTACTCGTTCGAAAAGGAATATACTTTTTTTATTTTATCTCTCCTTCTCTCTCTCTCTCTCTCAAAGTTACTGAGATCACCAAAACTGAGCCATCTGGGGAGATCACATCCCCTGACTATGAATCTGGACAGTACTCCATAAACTCAGCCAGCATGATTTATATCGTTGTGAGTTAAACTATCTCTGCTTTCTTCCTGCCCACCATGCAACCCAAATCTAAACCGTCTCCAAACTGACCGATTTTTTTGCCTATTGTAAGAATGTAATATTTTGCGTTGTCTTTCGTTTATGATGCAGATAGTAGAAGAATAATTAAGAAAAGAGGCACTTTATGCAGATCACGGTAGAGTATAACATGTAATAAGGCGTTTTAATTTCCACTTTTTATTTTCTAACACAAAAATTATCCTGAAGGAATTTAAGCATATCTACTGTTTATGTTGCAACGCTGGAAAAATTGTTGAAAGCTAGCTTTGTCTTTAATTTCAAAGGGCCAACCTGGAGCTACGATAACATTAACGTTTGACGCATTCGATATGTAAGCTCCAGGCGTTGGCAGGTGTTGGGACTACGTTCAGGTCAACAAGGATGACCCGCGATACGGAGGAGAGAAGTATTGTGGAAACCAAATACCAGCCCCAATCGTAGCAAAAGATAACATTATGATTTGGTTCTACTCCGATGAAATAAATACCGGCAAGGGATTTAGGGCCCATTTCACCATTGATCAACCACTAACCGAAGCACCTGTCGTAACTACCAGAGCACCAACCACACCTGTCGTAACTACTAAAGCACCAACTACATCTGCTGTAACTACCAAAGCACCAACCACACCTGTAGTATCTACCAAAGCACCAACCACACCTCTAGTTACTACCAAAGCACCAACCACACCTGGAGTAACTACCAAAGCACCAACCACACCTGTAGTAACTACCAAAGCACCAACCACACCTGTAGTAACTACCAAAGCACCAACCGAACCACCAACAAGTGAAGGTATACCAACGACTTCTCGTTCTCTTTTCATCATGGATGCCGAAACTTGTCAATTGTATAATAAAGAGTATAATAGGTACACTATAGACCGGTCAGATATGACGTGGTAAACCGTCGGAAAAACGAAGGAAAAAATGTATGACAACTGCGAGCAACAAAAGTGACAAAATTAATGACCTACGCGTATTCACTGAGCTCCGTGTTATAAGATAGAGGAAATTTGAAGCTTATTACACGCCATCATAGTTTGTTTTTAATTGCTGCGATTTCCGCTGCATATCTGAACGAGGCTTCAGAATTCTAGATACTGGATTATCTTCCTATTTGTGAAGAATAACAATTCCACTGAATTGCTTCCTGGGCTGTCCAAAGTGGTCTTTAAAATGTAAATCCTGAAGTACAAGTATTATGTACTCTGTATAGAGTGCTTGAGCCCAGGTATGTGTCGGAACAAAAATTCTCAAATATCATTACACAATGATGGAATGCCTATATGCCAAAAAAATCACGTGTAAGTCTTGATTTTTGACAAAATCGTTGCTTTCCGAACATTGATTTCAATATTTGATCAGGTGATCAAAAATAGAGAATGGAGCACACTAATATTATGTGAAGCATATTATTGACATCATCATCATTTTCGTTATTATTATTATTATTTTTCTTATCATTTGTATTATTATTATTATTATTGTTTTTGTTGTTGTTATCATTATCATGGAAATATTCGGGCGTCTTTTTACAAGGGGGTGGGGCGGTTACGCAATCTGACACTTAATGTATTCCCATACATCCACAGGGCTCCCACTAAGCCGAGTTGTAGCCTTGAGTTGTGGCGAGCTGGCGAGAGCTTATGGCAAGCCGTTTTATCATTCAAATATATTTCTTGATATCAAGAATTCAATTCTTGATATCACGAAATCGAATTCTTGATATTACGAATTAAATTCTTGATATCAAGAAATACCATTGCTTTACAACGTGAAATTATATTTTTGATATCAAGAATTATGTTTTAGTGATGAAACGGCTTGCTATAAGCTCGCGCCGGCTCGCCAAAACTCGAGGCTCCAACTCGGCTAAGTGGGAGCCCTGCTTTATGAAACATTTACGATTAATCGTAAGTCATCCAATCAATCGTAAACTTCACGCACAAATATTCTCTGAAGTACAGAGCAGCGGTCGGTTTGAATCACATGCAATATTGTTTATAAGGCGAGGCACAGAAGTACATTTATAAAATTACCATTGTTCATTTTCATTTTCCCTTCAGCGCTACTGAGTACCTTAACATCCCCAAACTACCCGAATGCTTACAATGCGTTACAAAAGAAAATCTACCGCCTTACTACTGCTGTAGGCAAAAAGATTTATCTAATGATCGATGACATGGAGATTGAGGAGGGCAGTATTGGATGTAACTATGACGTCCTTATCGTCGATCTCGGAGGTACCGACGAGGTTTTGAAAACACGGTAAATAACTCAATTTTAAATGCATTACAGAATAATGATTGTCTCGCAAATGTTAGTCTAATTTGATCCGGGTCGGTTGGATTTTCTCGATATTAGAAAAAAAAAAAACCGTAAATATATGCAATATTTTTTCCAAATGTAAAACCACTTCCATTCCTCTCTTAAATTTATAATAATGATATCACGGCAAAGTTTAAAAGAGAGGGGCCTTATGTCATGATATAACGTATGACATCGTATTTTGGTGTATATTTCAGACTGTGTGGAACCAGGACTAACGTTGGTCCATTCGAATCCGTGTCGAACAAAATGAAGCTGACATTCATCACCGACGGAAACGAAGAGAGAAAAGGCTTCAAGGTATCCTACAAGAGTATCACAGAATCGACATGCGGTGGGACCTTTGGTGGGGAGTCCGGTATAGTCGAGTCCCTCAACTACCCCATACACTACCCCAACCAGATACTCTGTGATTACGTCATTCAGGTAGAACCAGGAAAGGTCATTAGGTTGACATTCAATGATTTGGACGTGGAATATGGAGCTGATTATGCTTGCCAGTATGACTGCCTAAAAGTGATTCAACTGAACCAAAATGACCAGGAAGAGACTCTATTGAGGTATGTAACTTACTTACAAACAAACATACTAACGTAGCTAGCTTAATAGCTAACGAACAAGCTGTAACTTATTAAACTTAAACGAATTAGCTTTCTAACGCGCTAACTAACGGACGAAATAACTTCAGTAGCGTATCAAGGGAATCTAACCACTCGGACAACTACTCCCACCCCTCCCTCTCGGACACTAATCAGTTGGTCAACTACTCCCACCCCTTCCTCTCAGACACTAACCAGTTGGTCAACTACTCCCACCCCTTCCTCTCAGACACTAATCAGTTGGTCAACTACTCCCACCCCTTCCTCTCAGACACTAATCAGTTGGTCAACTACTCCCACCCCTTCCTCTCAGACACTAACCAGTTGGTCAACTACTCCCACCCCTTCCTCTCAGACACTAACCAGTTGGTCAACTACTCCCACCCCTTCCTCTCAGACACTAATCAGTTGGTCAACTACTCCCACCCCTTCCTCTCAGACACTAACCAGTTGGACAACTACTCCCTTCGTATGACTGAGGTGTGAATTTACCAGAAGTCTTGAGACCAATCCAAATAGATCCGGATCAATTGCAACTTTATATATTTTTTTATTAAAGACCCATGTCCTCATCCTTTGATTGGTGCCTTGATAGTCATAAATAATCACTGTCAACTGATCGAGAACTATAATGTACGGAAATTTCACACTGAAGCTCTAAATTGAATAACAGATTTATACAACATAAAATTTGTAATTGAACTTCGATAAGGAGATCCACAAAGCAGTACATTCTATTTTGTATTATTCCTTATTTATGATGCAGCCTGGACGGGACGTTTCCACCATTCCCAATTGTATCTCGGACCAACCAGCTCACTCTTCGCTTATCATCTGATGCGTATGTTGGAGGCAGAGGTTTTCAGGTTTCATATCTTGCTATCTAACTCCTCAGTCACATCTTCAAATCGACTCCAAACTGACTCTAAACCGACCATGCAGTCGGTCTGTTCTCGGTGTGGAGTCGGTCTCCCTGGTGTGACTACGTGGTATTGATAAACATGGACATAATGACGAGCAGACTTTTATCATTTCTTCGTAACTGTTTCACGATTAATTGTTTAAGCTATATTATATTTGAAATTCTATTCTATACTACCTTTTGAGGGCATTTAGATATTTTAGAAGAAGATTATATTGCTAATATAAAGGGGTAGAGGTGTTGTGGTCGAGTGGATACGTCGCCGGACTGTCGATCACAAGGTCCGCGGTTTGAGTCCCGCCGCTGCACTAATGTCCTTTGGCAAGACATTGATCTACATTTGCCACACTCCACCCAGGTGAAGTAAATGGGTACCTGGTAGGAATTTATTCCTTGAAACGCAGCGCGCGTAACAGCTGCACTGCTATAGCCAGGGTAATTATGCTGCATTATTGTAGAGCGCTTAGAGACTTCTGACAAAGTAAGTGTTAGGCGCTATATAAGCACTGTAATTATTTAATTATTATTATTGATCCTTCATTATAACATTAGTCTGAGTGGAAGAGGAATCAAAGTATTGAACAAAATGACGACAAAAAATATATATTTTTAAAAAGAGCTTTAAATATTTTTAAAAGTCAAAGACAATTATTATCATGAAGAAACTCCGATCGGAAATTCAGCCATGTTTGATATCATAAACGGAGACCAATCCTTAGATTTATTATGTAAATCATTTTCACATTTATTCATATACCCCACTACTAAATTTGTGATAATATTTTACGCGTTGTTTTAAAGATAACATATTGTTATACGCTCCTATGTAAAATATAATTACTCTATTATAAAATTTAGTATTATAATAATGTTGTAGTAGTTCTATATAGATAGACAAAATAATGTCGGGTTCTCCTTGAATGACGTCACTTACGCTCGCGTTGCAAAATGGGATATCCCCCATCACTATAGTGCTCATTAGATGTTTTTCCTTGAATTTAATTCCTTTTAAAAAGTTTACGTCGTGAGATAGTATTGTGTACTCTAGACCATGACAAATTGTAAATTTCACCCAAGAGTGGGGAGATTAAAAATTACCCGACACAATTGCATGTTTCCTTTTCATTTTACCCAATATTGGCTATTATTTAGAGTGTGTATTAATTTCCTGTTTAATTATCTATTTGTCGTACTTAGTTTCTATCATAAGTAGTCATGTCATTTGCTTGTTGGTGAATTACATTAAAGGTCATCAGAATCAATGTAATAACAGCGAGTATTGAATAAATAAATATTGAATGAAAATATGTTTGTCTATTATGGTATTCATTCGTCCGCTGTGTGTGACATTTTCTATACATGGCTTGCGTTGCGCTCATAATACAGTTCGTTTGTTCATGCAGGGACATGGAAACCAATTTTATACCATATTCATATTATCTACAGTCGATAAGAGCAGCATTCTTAATAATGGAAATAGTAATATTTACAATAACATCACTTTTTCTGTCCATGCCCTTTCAAATAATTGCCTCGATTTTCGTCGGTTCGAATTTGTGTTCGAATGGGGCTAAATTTCGATCATTGTTAAACTCGTAATCCATTTTGTTTACTATTCTTCAGCGGCGGAGATTTTTTTTTCTCTTTGATATACGTTATGGTAATTGAAATTATTCCATTGAAATCGGTGCAATGCAGCTATCAAATTTAGTCTATTAGATTTTAGTGTTCATTGATGTTTGAAATAACAATGCCTGTAGGAACATAAGTTCATGTCCATATTGAATTTTTAGGGCAGAACCGACACCGACATTTATACGATATTTTGATGAATAACAACATTAAAAGCCAAGTCCACTCCAAAAATCAACAAAAAGTTGAGCAAAATCGGATGTCTAATAAGAAAGTCATGAATTTTTGGAAAAGTCTGTAAAACCAGTGGAACAGTGAAAATTACAAGACAAATTGAAAATTCACTCGTGAATCTGTGACGTCATGTCCTCACTATCGACTAATTTTTTTCTTTATATTGACTGATAATATAAATTTCCTAGTTTCCCCCTAAGAATCGTATTTCTTCGCACTTGCATGCAGGTTAGATCGATAGTAATATGTTTTTGTGTGGATGCACTAATATACACAGTATTTTTTCATTTAAATCATGAAAAATTTGACTTTTGATAAACACTTTTTAGATGGAAATCAATAATTATGAATAATCAATATTCAGAAAGAAGTACAATTTCTTCAAAGTTTATGTACGCAATATGACACAAATCATACCTGGGTAAAGGCATGGGGAAATCAAGTTTTTTGGGATGAAAAAAGAAATTAATGGGATTAAACTATATAAAGCGATTGATTAAATAATGAGGACATGATGTCACAAACTGATAACCAAATTGGCAATTTGTGTAGTGATTTCCATTGCTCTATAGTTTATATACTTTTTTCAAAAATTCATAACTTTCTTATTAGTTTTTCTGATTTTGCTCAAACTTTTTTTGATTGGTTGTCTGATTTTTCTGCTTCTATTAAAAGTAGGTTATTTTTTTAGTGGACTTGTATTGTAACTGGATTTAGAAATGTGATTTTATAGAATAGTCTAGCATGAAAAGGAATTATAAATTTACATCAGTGGTTATTCACAAGCGCGGTTTATGGGTGTGTGTGTGTGTGTGCGTTGTGCGTGTGTGTGTG